>JAHZMV010001928.1:0-16255 GCA_027743765.1 Coecobrya sp. COE2
TATCGTTAGCTGCTGCTCTGTACCGATACGATAAAATGATCTTCTCGATTCCTCTTTTTTATAAAACGTAGCAATTATATACTAACTGCAGCCTTTATTCCTTTCATATTAAAAGGTACTTTTTGACTGTTTTTAGGAAACTAAAGTTAGGACATGTTCTGAAAATGTATGTGTTGTGTTGTTTTCATTTTCTTCCCCATCACTTATCGTATTGTTTTGAATGAATTGCGTATGTTTCTGACATTCCCTCATGGATCGGGTTGAGTTTCAGTTTTTAGAAGACTTACCTCCTTATTCCAGACTTCCAGACATATTGCCTACTGTTCTCATGCATTCTCTCTCCCACATTCTTTTCCACTACACACTTCGGATTTCATTCTCATTCCACTTTATTAAAAGGACAGAACGAGATAGATATTGCTCGAGCAAACATTTTTTTCTTTTCTCGATCTTCCAATAATGTAATGTCGCTTGTTCGTGATCAAGGAGAAGAGACGCAGCTGGTGCCTAAAACATAGAAAGAGAGAGAGAAAACACTCCAGCAGCACCACGATTTTAATACAGTTTCTGTGGCTAGCTACTGTTGAGTACTTTTTATTTTTAGGAATTCACTCTCTTGGCTTGTCGTTGCAGCTGTTGTACTAACATCATCAGTAGAACATTTGTATAATATGAACCAAGTAAAAAGCAGAAAATCTCTAGATTGTGCACAGCCCTACACAAATTTTTCATCAGCTCCACTTTCCAGAGCTAGAGTGAGATAAAGTGATTTTTTCCTAACTACTGCTTGGTAAAAGTAAAATGCAGAATGAAGATAAAAAATAGTTCATTGTAAGCGATAACGCTGCTGTAGTCAAAACCAAACCCCTTCCTCCTCCCGAATTCAGTCGAAAGAATGTGGAATCCTTGTTGTTCTTTTCATCCCACACATGTAGCATACATAATCTAATCAGCCTAACACCACGATCAACGTGGCTTTTTTTCGTTTTCTAGTAACGAAAAAAAATTACCACATTCAAATTAAAGTTTATCCATTACTCAGTAATAAAACGTGGTAAAACATTAAAAAATTTATATATCAGCATAGTGCTTACGTACATTAAATAATTTACTACGTGGCCTTTCATAATAAAAATTTTTCATCGCATCATACGACAGTTATCGTCATCATCGCTGATCAGCTCTCAAATAATAAATATATTTTTTTATTTCATTCATTTTCGTATTGAATATCGTCATCCGAAGAAATGAGATAACCAGACATAAAAATTATGGTGTTGCATAAGTGCTCGCTCACTGCCGTGCCTCAGTGTTGCTCCTTCTTGTTCCTCAATCATAATTTTAATGAGAAAAGTTGTGCACTGCACACCACACAGCAACACATCATTACTCTCTCAGCATTTTTATTCGTAGAAATCCATCAAGATCGGTTAGAGCAACAACACACAACACACCACAAAAAGGTTGCACTCACACATTTTATAAAATAAAAGGAATAAGTGAGTGTGCCTCTGAGAGAGTGTGTGTAGGATTTTTATTGCATGGCAAACAGCACACAGCACAACACATTTTCCACATAACCGCATTATGATCACTCTCTGTTCAGTGTGTACTCATCTTGTCAGTAAAATAAAGAGTTGCTGGGTAGAAAAGTTGATAATAAATACGCTTGTTTTTCTACATTATGCTCTGCAAGAGAGCTGTGTGAGTAAAGCTGTTATTTGTTAGAGAGAGTGCCGTGCATAGCGGATCAAAAGAAGCAACGCAATGTTAAAATGTAATATTACGCGATGCAGGGAAGAAGCAAGCTTGTGTTTGTACGCGAGCAAGTAACGCAACAAAAGCAGCAAAGCATACACAAAAAGCAAGCGAGAGAGCGACAAGAGAATTTTTAGCTTGGTTTCGTCTAGAAGAGCTGGTTTCGCTGGGATATATTCAAGTGAAAAGCAAAGGATTCCTCCAGTTTCCAGAGTGGTGCTGTTGGGGCATCAGACAGCTCAGAAGAGAGAGCTGCTACATGTTCATTTTCTGATAGTTTACCATTGTGAAGCTCTCTACTAAAGAGGAAAACTCCTGTGTAGAGAGCTATACACAGAGCGCTTGATATAGAAAAAAGGAGCAGAAGCGCACTCGTATCTGATATTTCATATATAAAACTGTGAGGCAAAGCAGCAGCAGCAAGCGTACAACCGAGCGTCAAGTTGGTTGGGTTGCCTTATTAAAACTTTGTAACTTGCTTGCCTTGTGTCTGTGTGTTCTTCTTGGTGAAGTATAATAATATGGTATATAGTGAACTCAGTGCTCTGCTGTGATATCGTTCGCTTCCCCAACCGTATTATATGTATCAAAGGAACAGTATTATATGTGTGTATTGTTGAAAAGAGTTAGTTGGTTTGGTTTGGAGATACAAGCAAGAGCGAGCGAGGGAAGGGATCTCCTCCTCACGCTATTAAATTGTGTAGACCCCTGAGTAGAGTGAGTTTCACTGTGGAGATATGAAAGTGGGGTGAGGAGACTCCGCCTTGCAAGTGACGTACTCCACTGTTGAAGCTTTTGCTGGCTGAAAGGACACTCCCACTCCTGATCCGCCTTGTTCACCTAAACCTAAAGCCAGCATTTTCTGGTGAGACGGTGAGAATTTATTTTCTTGTAGAGTTTACGTTTATATGTGAGGGGATCTGATGAATTCTGATGAAATGAAAGTAGTTTCAAGACTCCTTTTATGGCCTACGTCTCCAGTAAAAGTGGTATGAAGTTTTCATTCTTCTGGGTAATCTCTGGCATGATGGAATTTGTAAAGTTTTTTTCTGGCATCACGTTATCTTTTTTGGGTTTTCATGAGGACATTTTTAGGCTTCACAAAATTAAGTTTTGTTGATGCCAACTGAACTTGTGGATGGAAAATGGAATTAGTTGGTGGGAACAGGGAATTTGCAGACTTTCTTATTAATTGGGGACTATCATTAAATTCATGGGAGAAAATGGAAAACTTATGAGGGACACTAGAATTCATGATAAAAAATGAACTTGACATTGCATTCCTATTCATATTGTTGCGTGAATGTTGCCAGAGTTGATTGGAAAGATGACTATTTCAAAATAATGCAAACATTCATGGTAAAGTAGTAAATCTCTTTGATTTTCATAGTAAGGAGCATTAGGAATAGATAATATTTCTTCTTGGTAAAATTATTACACGAAAATTCTTAGAACTGATTATCTATTCCATGCTCTTTCATGTTTATCGGGAAGTCTTGCCAGAGCTACTGATTCTTTCCATATAGCGTAAAAGCGAGTTGAAAGAAGCTTTTAACCGAGACATGCAAGTAGTTTGTTTAGCAGCATTTTCCAAGAACGAAATCAAATAGGTTAATGTGATTCGTTTAAGTAGAAAAATCTTTGGGAATGAAGAGCTTTGGACTTTGAATTGTTTAAAAAATACAATCAGGTCAATTGCACCAACTATTAGTAATGAAATTTACTAGAATTTATCAATCTATGACCAAGGTATTCATACCTACAAATATTCGTCTACAATTTTTACTGAACAAAATCCACAAGGGACTTTTATTTTGTAAAAGGCTCAGGTTCAATTAACATTTGACGTTCGATTTCATTTAAATCTCTCAATGTTTCAACTTCAGTCATTTTATCCCTGCCTAAATGATGAGAATGTCAGCTACACCCTTACATGGTTGATGGAAATATGAATGAACTGGACATTCGATATTATCAGTACTTTAAAATGTACACGTAGCAAGACACCCCAAGCCCAAACATTTTTCTTATCGCTGGAATCTTCCTATTATGTTTCCACCTAAGGAAAAGTCTCTGAAATTGAACAAGTCCATAAAAGGACGAATAATAAATTATGAGATGATAGCTTATTTAAAAAGCCAAGAGTCAGGCTCCGGGAGAGGAAAGACGTGATGGAATAACTCAAATGTCTGCAGCAAAATATTCAAAAAAATAAATCTTTCTCTAATGATCACATCATGCCTTTCTTCTCGTTTCCTTCAGCCAACTTGCTAAGAAGCTTCATCATCATCAGAAGCGTTTAATCTCTTATTTCTTTCTCACAGATTCCTCCTTCCTTTGTTGTGTATTATGTTCTATTTCTTTTCTATCCCTTTAGCATACAAAATTTAAGTGCTTATTCCGTTTATAACAGACACTGCTTTCCATTTTCTGTCACAGTCCTTTGCTCTCCAGAAAATTGCTAGCTCATCCTCCCATTCTCAATCATCCCCTCTCTATCTTCCACTCCAAAAAGGAAAAATTCTCTAGAGGCTCTTATTTTACGTCTTTAGTCACAGAAACTGTTTTATTAAAATTATTTCTCTTCACCATTTACTATTCCTGCCTTGCTTTGTTAGTATTCACGAAACGTAAGTTCTTTTCCAACTCTCTAGCTGGTTGGGGGTATACCAAGAATAAATAATTCATTTATTTTCATTCTGCAGAAAACCCCAAAACCATCACGAATTTTATTCCCACTGCCAATAATTACTACAAAAGAGGAAGAAAAGATAATGTTTATGTAGGGATTTTAGGATTTATTCGTCTTATGCCTTTTACAGAGCAATAGCTTTTGTTCTGTTCGTCTTCTCTCATTTTTGGCCACATTCATGATAAAAAAAGCTTACACAGAAGAAGCATAGAAGCCAACCGATATACTGAGTCATCTCTACGAAAAGCAGTTTTAAGGCTAATTCCCTTTAATGCTTTTAACCAAGAGACATTTTTAAGGAAAGGGAGAACTCTGATGTTGACGACAATGACGTTAATCGCCAACCTCATCAACATCACAATCTTCTCATTTACAATGATGATATCTTCTCTATATACAATATAGAAATAAAATAAATGATAAGTACGTGTTTTCTCGGGATTCCGAATATACTAGAATACAAAGGCAGCAAAATATTGTTACATCATCTCCATTCTCCACAGCGAAAACAAAATTGGTTACTTTACTACCACCGTCATCACAGCTTACAGCATAACATCGCTTGCTCCTTTCGCTGCTGCAGCTATCGTTTTCAGCAGCTTCAAAAAACTTACTTTTCTTCTTGTAGTTTTTCCTGTCACTTCAGAAAAAATATTTATTACGTGCATTGTGAGTGGTAGTGGGAAATACTGGAAAAGGCTACAAATAAAACTGACTAGTTGTATAATATTCTCGCAAAGTGTAGCATTTTTCTCTCTCCAGTTAGGTAAGAATTAAGAATACTGCTGGTTGTCCATGTCTTTTTTTCTTGTTTGGCTGCCTGTCTGTTGTTGTTGCCTGTGTTTCTGATGATTATTTAAGTAGGGTAGAATATAAATGTAAGCTGTTGGCATTCTACGATGAAATGATATGTCATGGCCCTATCTCTTTTTGTATGAATATTATGAGGATTTTTTCTAAAAAAAATATCGCTTATCTATAGGCACTTTTTTACAAAGCGCTCCTTTTGCTCCTGCTGCTGTAATGTATATACATAACATGTATCTATATGCATGCATCCAATATTATATACCGTGCACACACATCCACCAACTTTGTTCGTTTGAGGATACTCGTTCCTTTTTTTACAATTAGATATAAAAACGCTTATGATCAGAGAATACATAGTTCGTTCGGATATATGCTTACAAATAAAAGTTTTTTTTGTATACATATAGTGAGCTTATAATATTATGTACGTTCCAAAGTTGCTTCCCCCAAAATACTGTTTGGAATGGACTCGGCCATTTTTATTAAGCAAGAAGCAAAGCAAGCAGCAGCAGAGCACGCAGAGAGCTTGTTCTAAAGAGAAGCAGTCTTTTCCCTTCATACCCAAAAGCATTTGGATGGATGGTTTTGTTGAAATATCCTTACGAGAACCTAAAGTTTTGTGTGTGTGTGCTATGTTTTGTCTGCTGCTCTGCGTACACTCTTCTATATATCCCTTCCTTTTTAGAGAAGTTTGGGTTACAAAGAGAAACGGAAAGTTTGTATGGTGGTGAGCGAGCTGTGTATGCTTCTCTTACAGAAAATGTGTCTGTCAGCTCAAACTGGCTCACATGGATGGTGAATGTATACGTTAACGTACCTAAATAATATTATGATCTACGCTTGGATGGGTCTATGCACTATCTTCAACACACAAACGGGGGCTAACCCTCCCCATGTCAATTCTCTCTGAGAAGCAGAGAGAATCTCTGTGCCAGAAGAGTGAAAAACAAGACAAAAAAGACAATAAGCTTTTTGTCGTTGTTTGTTATTATTGTTGAGAGGAGTAGCAAAAGCAGCAGTCGTTGATCATCATAAAAAATGGCCAGGTAGTTAAGATATACGCATTAATTAAGTATGCAATTATCTTGAGCGAATTACAAATTTACATACAAACGACCTCCTGTCTCTCTAGATGCAAGAGTATTGTTGCGATATTCGTAATAATAATAATACGCAATGGCATAATATGTACTCTTCTTCTGCTCTGTTTGCGTTTCTGATGATTTTGGTGACCCTCGTCTCATGGCTTTGTTCTTTTCATAAAAAAATCTTTAAAAAACGCATATCTGTGTGTGTGTGGCTGCCAGTAGCATATTCTTCTGATTTTTTTGGCTACATTTCTTACGATATGCCTGTAACCGTTTTGTTGTTGTTACTACTGCTGGTGCTATAAAAGAAGTGGAAGGAATGAAGTAATAATATTATCATTTCACATTTCCCATAATAATCTTATTCCCAGCATTTTCGCTCCGTTTTGCCTGGTTCGTTCCGAAAGGTTAAATTTCTGCTGTTATTGTTATACTAACTTTGGACTGCTTGCTCGTTTCATTCATTCACTCTTTTTATAACAAGATCTCTCTCTCTCTCTACTCTGCTGTGTCAATGTCTTTTTCTGCTGCTGCTTTTGGGCGTTATGGGCATATAGTGCCATCCTACCACCACCGCTGCTGACATTGATGATGATTATGAGGATTGTTGAGACTAGTTTAGCACCAAACGAATAATGCTCTTCGTGTGCGCTGTGCAGCCATGTGGGATATATACACGAAAGAAAATTCCACCACTCTTGAGTTGTTTTTCTTTGAGAACATATCATGAATTGCAATCTGTATATTTTATTATTATGGCCATCGTTAGGCTTTTAAAATAAAAATTCTGATACAACGAGAGAGAATATGAGACAGTGTAAAAAGGTTGTAAACATCCAGGAACATTTTCTCTTCCACACCATTTTACTCATGACACGCATTAAGCTCATACATATGTATGACAAAAATTTGACAAAAGGAAGGAGAAGGACGATTTTTTATTCTTTACACTTTATTCTAGTATTGTGGTGACCCCGAAAAGTTTGTTATTCTCTGGAAAAAAAAGAGAGCAAATAAATAGACGAAAAAAGTTTTTTTCTTCGTTCAATTTTACTTTTTTAGGTAGAAGACGTACTATAAAACTTGGGTATAAAAGTTAGTACTGTCATTTAGTTGAACGGTTTGATATTGAACGATGGGAACTAGAGTTGTCAAAGAAGAAAAAAACTTTGCCACGAACAAAATAGGGTTAAAGAAAGACAAAAGATCCACATAATACAATCTTTCACGGTAGTGGTTCTCTTTCAAAAATCTGATTGGGTGTGTTTTTAAAAAGTGTATTGTTGCATACACGCACTTAAAATTTTGAAAATTGTTAAAAGTATTTTAATGAAGGCAGTCACTTCCGCAGTTATAATTAGAGAAGTTATTCTGGAGTACATTCATTTACTCTCTCTAAATGACTGTCGTGGACAAGCAAGAAGAATTGGACTATTGACACATGTACATATTCATCACCTCGTGTCGTGCTCTCTGGTTTCCTTTGGAATTTCACATGATGCCTTTTTTCAATTTATGTTAACAGCATTTTATAAAGTAATCGCTTTTGGTCCAGTCCACCACCAGTTGTTGTCACAATTGTCTTGTGCCTTGTAAACAATATTTGTAACACGATCCTGGTGTATGTTGGTTGTGTGGCATCTCTAGTTATGTGAATTACTCACTCAGAGGTTGATGGTTGAGGTCAGCTCATTTTGTTGAGGGTTCATCTAACGATTGCTCCAGCCCATTATCACGTCTTTTTTCAGTAATGAATGGGCCAGCACGTCCGTCCTGCTTGAAAAATAATGGATTTACACAGTGGGATGTGGGATGCACACA
This sequence comes from Coecobrya sp. COE2, assembly GCA_027743765.1. Classification (NCBI taxonomy): domain Eukaryota; kingdom Metazoa; phylum Arthropoda; class Collembola; order Entomobryomorpha; family Entomobryidae; genus Coecobrya; species Coecobrya sp. COE2. The sequence continues at coordinate 8,170 of JAHZMV010001928.1, forward strand.
ATGGAATTATATCTGTTCTTTCGTGTCATTATTTTTCCTGAGCATTGTCTCCTTGTGTTTTCTCCCCTTTTGTGTAATGGTGCCTGCGTAGAGATAGAGAAAAACTATAAAGCGTTAGGAAATAAATGCTCCATAAAGAAATTCAATCCATCCAGGACTGCCATTTACAAAATACTTCTCGTAAAACATCTTCTCAGAAAGGCTTAAAGCTTCGTCCTTGCAAAAATAATTGTTGACGCATTATTTTTCTTTGATTTCCAGGTCCACTCTTCGTCGTAATTAAAATGTTGCCGAAGCAGAAGAAACTTTTCATCGCATTCACTTCAGTTTTTAGCATCTCCCCGTAATTGAATCGTATATAAATATATTGTAAGTTAGGATACTAAGGTAAGCAGGAGTTTACCTGCAGAAGAGATTGAAGACGTCGTGAAGTCATAAACATCGCAATCATCATGGCTGCAGATGACTACAACATCATCGCAAAGCATGGGAAGACCACAACGGCATCTGCGGTCTCCCCAAATTCGATTAAAAGACCAAAAGAACGGGTACCTGCCAAACCTGACATGCCTGAAGTCAACACTTTTATCATATGTCAGCTTTGCAGTGGGTACTTGATCGATGCCACAGGAATCATAGAATGTCAACATACATGTAAGTGTTGTTCTTTGTTCTAATAAATGTCTATGCTTGTAGGTTTATCATGCATCCGATGATCGTTGATAGAGATGACATTAAAGTAAAAGTAGATGATAATTGGATTTATGGCATGCTTTTTTCCAGTTTGTAAGTCTTGCATCCTCAAATATTTGGAGACGAGCAGTTATTGCCCAGTGTGTGATGTCCAATTAAACAAGGGGGAACCTCACCTCAGTCTCAGGTAAGCCAGACATTCCCTTCCCATACAATAATTTGTTAATCCCATCAAATAGCAAAGAATATATTATCAAAAACTATGGAATACCTATAATTTGTTCTACAAAAGGCCAAGTTTCTTCGGCAGAAACTTATAAACTCGTCATCCTTATAAACATTTCTCCACCTTGCCCCTTAACTTCCAGGCAATGTCACCGGTGAGTAGTTACATGTAGCCGAAAAAAGTGATCCCTCGAACAGTGCACAAAATCCATTACTGGTTGTAACCGTAAAACCGGTACTTTATCACTATCACATGGAAAGGGAGTAAAAGCATACAAAACATTCTGTGAGTGTACACCTCTCATATATAAAACTCCCACAACGTAGAATTTGCTTTGCATCTACGTAAGAAATAGTACATACTGTACACAAAATACAGATACAGTCTCTCTCAAAGTACCAGAGCGAACAACACTCACCAGGGCATTACTTGAGTCATTTCATACATATTGCTTGGCGTATTATTTTGATATGAGCTGACTGGTTGAGTGAACCGAGTCGGTGAGCTGGTGTACTGGAGAACTTTAGATAGATACTGCCAGATAGTACATGTTTATATACACACACAGCGAACTGTGGGAGAAAACTTGGACCGGAATAATGCAAGAGAGGTGAAGCAAGTGGGAAAACTTACTCGTGTAAAGAAGAAGAGGAAGAAGACAAAATGAAAACATTTCCAGTGAGACGTACCCGAGATAGTGTAGAGGAGAAGCAACGAGAAAAAAAGTTTTTAAGGGTTTCTCTCAATCTCTTCTTCCAAATATATTATGCATTAGATGCCGTGTACCTCATACCATACACTGAATATAAATAAATCCTGTACCTATTCCATATTTTGAAATAATGACGATTATAATAATAATGAAATTCAGAGCTATCAATACAAAAGCGGTATTTCTCCATGTATCCCTCTCATTCATTCATCAGACAAGAATCAAACTGAAAAGAGAGATAAAGGGAGTAAGTAGTGAAAAAGAGCTTGTATCTGGAAATTATACAAAGGCATATGGAATATAATATCATAGTGAGTATTTATATACTTGTAGTAAGTAAGCGATAAAAGCAGAAAGGAATTGTTGTGAGAAGGCCTAGTGCACTCAAGTGCAAACTGAGTAAGGGCAAAACAGACACATAAATTGTGTACATATGAAAAACCTTCATCTTGATCGCCATTGTTCGTGAAGTAGTGTGGTTGTAGCGTGTAGATATTATATGATCATGAGTAAGGAAGGATGATGATGATGACGATGATGGGGGAACGTGCCCGTCATTCTTTTATGTGATTCCTTTTCTCCCTCTTCTTCTTCTAAGAGTCATAATGAGGCTCATGTTTTGTCAAAAACGAGAAAAAGGGACAGAGAACTGAAGCATGCTACTACTGCCACTTTTACTATTACCTTCGTTTCAGTAGTACTGCTTCGGAAGGGAACCGAATCTTCAGTGTTTCACCCAGGCTTTTTCTCCATCCTCGATTGAACGTTGAAAGTTTAGAAAAAAGGATGATGGTTATGGTTAGGTACAAGTACGAATTATTCCGTACTCACTGTGCATAGCATAACAGCAGATAAAATAATATAAAAAGTTAGTGAAGGGGTCTTTTCTCCTTTTCTCCTTTTTTTGCCGGTATAATGTACATGAAAAGTGTGTAACATTAGGAGGAGATTGCCATTCACCCGCAAAAGCAGACATACAAGGGAAATGACGATCGTCATAAAAGAAAAAAGTATTTATATCATATTCACGTACATCTAATAATAAACAAGAAATGTAGAAAGGATCAATCCTCCGATATCAAAAAAATGTCCCACCTTCCTTAGATATTGTATATCTCCGTGTGTGTGTATTTCTTCGGGAAAATGTATAAATAGAAAAGAAATGATGATAGCTTTAGCAGGATGATGAATACAGATATACATGTACCCATTTCGATTTGTCAGGTGCTTTCAACATTCTTGCAATGGGGTTGGGTACTCACTGATGTATAGATAGCTATTCCGTGAGTTTCGATTTCTCCAACTGGTATGTTTTATTGCACTGGGATTAATAACACTGCGTAGCAGTTCTCAATGGCCTTATTTCTTTACAATCATTTCGTGAACAAAAAAGCAAGAAATTCTCTGGGAGAAACGGTAGAAAGTTTTAATATAATATTGTGATATGTTTGAGTGAAGCTATTGTTAGCAGAAAAGGAACGTTGCCATTTTTATCCTTTTATATTTTATATATTTTTCCTCTCTCTATACAAACCAGATCGGATGTCATACTACAAAGACTAGTCTACAAATTGGTCCCGGGTCTCCTTGTGTCGGAAATTCGAAGACGGCGAGACTTCTCCATCAAGCAAGGAGTAGATGCCCAGGACGCTGCAGAGTTGGCTTCTAACTCAATTGCAGAGGAAATTGAAACCGTCACCGATCTGCCAACAGTATTGACCCTGGATGATGTGGTCAGCCTGTCCATCGAGTACTACAGAAGGTACGTAAAATACACAATATTTTGTATACAAAAATTTTGTTCCAGAAAGAGGCATGCATACAGAAAACTACACACAAGTCTTTATATTTCCAATACACTCAAGAAAAAGTGACAGCAGAGTTATTTTTTATGTATCTTCATTCGTCAACTGTCACGAACTCCATCTAACATTTGCCTCTATTTTTACCCGTATTTTTTCGTGCTGTTGGCAATTTTATAAAATGTCATGTCAAGTATAAACCTCTCTCTTTCGCTTTCTCATGTGTGTACATCAACGCATTTTATCACACCATTGTAATGCACTCATGTTTTTATGTGCATATTTTTGGTGGAAGGAAAAAACGATGTGATGATAGGATGACATGTAATTTTCAACTTTCATGGTACTTGAATTGTGTACTCTGCTCTATACTCTCTATTTATTTACAAAGCTACAAAGTTTGTCTTGTTTACTCGTAGATATACATTATATGCTAATGTGTTCCCTTTTACATGCTTCTATGAACATGCTGCTTTATTCCATGCTTTGCAACTATGAAAAAAATACAAAGCATCATCATCGTCACAATCACGATAATAATGACGATGATGATCATGCATAATATTATTATTATACTTTATTGGGTTGTTTCCATTTTTCGTACTAGTTTGTAGTAGTAGTAGTACTGGCATGTAAACGTGATCCACGGTGTGGTGATTCATGTTTGTCAGATTACATACAATCAAATAGTCACGTGAGTATATCACCTTTTCTGATAGCTTGCTATGCTTCTCCTCTCTAGATAATATCGTTCGATCTAAGCAGCGCTATCAGTAGACTAGTATATATCATAAGCCACAAGCCACAACTCGACAGTGATATAACAAGTGAAGCAAAAAAAACTCAAAAAGAGCAGTTCACTGTACTTGTCTCAGCAACGATTAATCTCCAATGCTTTTGCTTTGCTTACTATTCCTCAGCCATCCGCACACCATCATCAGCAGTCCGTATAAAGTTGTTTTTTATTATTATCCGTGATCCTTTTTCCACATTTTATCTATTTTTCTCTTTTTTTTGTCTGACCATACATTTAACATGTTTGAATAAGAGGCGCCATTCCACAGTACTTGAACAGAATCTACACATTAATATTGGCTTTCGCTTGAACAATTTCTGTCCTACTGTGAATACCGTGACTTTATTAGTATTGTTTCTGCTACTATACTTGACTATTTCACAGAAATTTCTAACGCCACAAGCTCTGCTGCGGCTCTGGATAAGCTTAATTTTTATTATGCATGATGAAGCTGAGCGTGCAAGACACACAAGTGGCCACAATTGAATAGATAATTATAGTCACGAGCGTGATCTTGTATTTTACTCACATTTGCCACTTTTTCCTCTGATCCTGCATAGATTGCTCGCTGGAAACGTTCACCTGTTTTCTGTCCTGTTTAATATCAAGGAAATTCTTTATTTTTACCTAGAAAAACCTCCACTATACCGTATTTACGTATTACATACCTGAAACAGAAAATGCGTCTGTGTGTAGAGAACTGACTATGCGAGCGAGTAAAAGGGAAAGAGAAAATGTCCTACACTCTTTCTCAGCTTTGCGTCATTTTCTCCCTATTTTTCTCTATCAAAACACAGTTTGTATCTTATCCGTTACTTTTATACCTTCGTACAATATATGTCCATTAGCCTTTACATTGCTCCTTTTTTCTCAACTTTTCGTCCTTTCTCTTTCCTCTTGTAAAAAAGGACAAAGAGCAGGGAAACAGGCACTCAAGAGGAAATTGCAACTTATAATATGTCGTTTGTCCAATCTCAATAAATCCCCCTTGAACTTGTTTACTTTTCTGCCTAGCTAGCCTTTACTCTACTCCGCACACACATACACAGCAAGTAAAAAATAGTACTCATGTATGTAGTTATAACCTTTAAATGTTTTATTATTGTTGCTGTATGTCCCCAAATAAATATAAGGAAAACACTGGAAACATAAAGCCTTTATGATAACTATCTCGTAACAAGTATGTAGTGGAGTATATTTCCTTTCACTTTTAATCGTATATTAATGTATGAAGTGTGTATATTTATACACACCCACATACTAATATCCATCATCATAATAAAAAACCGCACACATGTCATCGACCGCAAAAAAACGTTCACTTTTACCAAAAGAAGTACCAACAAGCGGTTTGTCAAGAGTGACGACAGACATGAACTTTTGTCCAGCCTACATCCTTAATAATCCAAAAACTTTCCTCTGTGTGCTGAAATAATGTAATAAAACTAATGACAGTATAATCTATTGGAGCAGATAAAAATGTCTTGCTTAATGGTTGATGGTCTGTCCATGTTCCAATTTTTTACCTGCTTTTCTTTTTAAATATGTATGTGTGTGTGTATATCCCCATATCACTACATTATTATTGTAAAATAGCCTCCTCTTCTGGCATCCACACAGCACTTTCGTTCCATATCTACCGTAAAGAAAGCTTTTCTCTTGTCTCTCTGAACAAGCCTAAATAGCAGTCTCATCCTTCTCCGTCTTTTTTTGTTTGTCAGTTGGAAAGGAAACTTTTTTTCCCAACCTGGAGCCTGTAAAATTGGTCTAAATCGTCTTTTCTGTTTCAACGATCGATTCAGAAATAGATAAATCTCCTGTTACTTACTTATATAAGTGCTACGACTTCTGAAAATGTTTGTAGTATGGGCGCAGTAAATGCAGAGGAGATGGAAGAAAAAAGGATGTTGTAGCACACTAAATGGCATATAGAGTGTAACGTAATAGAAAAGAGAGCAGTTGGAAAAAAGACGGAGAAGTAGTTGTAGTTGTAGGCGTCAAGACAAAATGGTCTTCCTTTATGGGTTTTGCATGCTCCATTCTATTTTATATTATCTCTCTGCCTGCTCACTTTTTGCCCTGCTGCCTTGCCTGCCAATGTGATATTATTATGTGCAATGCGATGTAAATGTGTTATTTTGTAGGGTACAAAAAGTGTAATGTAGATTTGAGATATATTTTTTGGGATGTGTTGTGTGTGTGTTTTGTACCTATATAGTACACATTTTCTTGCTTGCTTGTGTAAGTTGTAAAAATAACCATCGTCAAGCGTAGTATATTTCTTACAAAGTCTTTATCTGCGTATCCCTCCTTCTATGCGTAACTTTTTCCAAGTGGTCATGCTTTACGGATCACCGTTCCTGTCCATTTCCTTCGTAAATATGCTTTTCACTTTTCCGTTCTTTCATAATAGACTGGCAATTCCACACTTCTTCTGAGAAAGAAAGGGAACTCACCATCAGTCAAAGTGAGAGTATAAAAGTAGATGGATATCTCTTTCTTGCAATGGCTTTTCTAAGATGAGAATGCATAAACCTACATAAGAATATTGCGTTAAAAACTTTGTTTTTAAAATGTATATTATCGGATTAATCTTTATTATAAAGTCAACGAGTCATAGGTCAAACTTTGCTTAAAAACTTGTTGAAAGATATATTTCATCAAGTTGAATCATTACCATACACACATGTACTTCATTCTGCATTTTAACCCATTTATGGGTGGTTTGCATGGCTGNCTTTGTTTTTAAAATGTATATTATCGGATTAATCTTTATTATAAAGTCAACGAGTCATAGGTCAAACTTTGCTTAAAAACTTGTTGAAAGATATATTTCATCCAGTTGAATCATTATCATACACACATGTACTTCATTCTGCATTTTAACCCATTTATGGGTGGTTTGCATGGCTGTAAAAGCCTGAAACATTATCAATTTAAAGTAATGATTAACCCAAGGAGAAACACATTTTACTTGTGAAATGCTTTATTATCCTCATCTTCACAGCAGCAGTTGGCGGCAATAGCCAGTCAAATAAATTATCATTGTCATTATTATTGTGTTTCTCACAGCGGTGCTGGCGACAAAGGCTCCTCCGCGGACAGCAGTTGGCGGCAATAGCCAGTCAAATAAATTATCATTGTCATTATTATTGTGTTTCTCACAGCGGTGCTGGCGACAAAGGCTCCTCCGTGGATACAGCATCATCCACCAAAGTGGCAGACACCAACGGAAAGCAACCACAACAGCAACAATCAACTACTTCTACTCACACAACAACAGGAGTACCATCCACAACAACACAATCAAGTCAAAATCAACAACAAAAGTCAAACGCCAAGTCAAATTCGAGTGTAAACTCTTCTGATGGCAGTGGTGGCACTGGTGCAACAACTGCCAATATAACCATCTCTTCAGTCAGCGATAACAGCAGTGACCAGGTTTGTTTGTATTTACATTGTTTATGATTTAAAAGTAAATATAATTTCGCTGTTATTATGTAATTTGTAAGGATGTAATGAGTTGAATGGTGTGATGTGTTTGCTTTAGCAGCATTAAAATCATTTATGATACATATATAATAGCTCTGGCAAACACGTTAATGTATAGTATTTAGTATACATTCGCTTTAGCTTCTGTTCTCATTAACGTTGTGCACTGAATAGCTAAAAGCTTGTAAAAAGTATAGCCACTACGGTAGAGTCACAGCTTACAACTATTATTAAAGCGTAGAGAAAATGCTAACACAATGTGTCATTTTTTGGTTAATGTATGCCACTCGGCTGCACCTGAGCGAGATGACGCTGATCCTGTTCTTTTGGTCGGTTGAGTTTTCTATACGCTTTTTTCTGCTTGT
>JAHZMV010001929.1:0-10140 GCA_027743765.1 Coecobrya sp. COE2
CTCGACGACTGGAGAAAACACTGAAATACCATGTAAAACTCCGAACATATAAGAAATGTTGCAAAACACAAAGCATGAAATGGAAGATTGTGTCTTGATGTTATAACGGACAGACCGACAAGTCCCGATATTTCAAGAACACTTACAACCCAGGCTATATACGCCCATTTGTAATTACATGGAGGTATAATAGATTCAAAATATTTTAAATACATTGACCCGTACAGGAAGCGTGGTGGTGCATGGATCACTATGCAAAGTGTCCACACGGTTTGTGAAAAGGGAAAGTCCCCAATGGCAGCAGAAAGGGATGGAAGATAGTTTCTAACTTTCCGGTTTTCATCCCTACTGCAGAGAACATTGACCGCTCTGTCATAGTCCGTGCAAAGGGCCACGATGATGGCAAAGATGAAGGCTGAAAATGGAAACGCAAGTGTGATTCGAATCGCATGACGAAAAGGAATTCGGAGGACATGCCATGGAAGACGGTGGGACTTCAGGGATGATGTTGTGGAAGATGAGGATGGGGACACATCATCAGAAAAATCCTCCTTTAGATCTTCCTCTACCAGCAAACGATAGTCATAAGATGAGTTCTTGTTTTCATTCATTCTTTTCTTCGTTTCAGGTAATTTATCATACGGTATATTCAAATAGTACGTCATGTAACTACCGACAAGAAAAAATATTGGTGTCCTCTTACCTGTAATCGTATAAATCATTTTTATTGTTATATAATCCTAGGGGTTAATTGGAACTCCATATAAAAATGGATGATCTGCGGCAGCATGCTTTTTTATAGTAACGGCATTCCAAAGAATTGAAAATTGGTGTAGCAAACCAGAACAATATATATTTTTTTGCAGGAAAGTCAAGTAAAATTAAAACAAGCAGTAATCAAATATATATTATATCTCTGTGTGCAATTAAGGAGATCACAATCACTCGCTTAAACTGGTGAACAAGCAAAACTTAATCTTAGATTTTTCAAAGAGTACTCAAAACTGAGGAAGCTGTTTAATCAAGTTTTAATAAAAATTACGGTTATAAAAGAAGGAAATAATAAAAATAAAAAGAGGTGCAAACGGAATAATGATGGAGAAACTAGGTATGTGAAAGAATGAAAGAAAGTCTTATGAGAAATATGCGCTACGTGGAAGTACACGAACACATGGCTTTGCCAAATGTAATATTCTGTAGAATATGAATAGTTCAAATTTATATCTGCATTATAGTCATATCTCACTTCGAAATGACCGATCCGGGAGTTTTTATACCTAAATATTAGTATACACAGCTACCACACAACGGCAAAAAAATATATGCCTATATACATAGCCTGCTAAGCTTAAAAAAACTGTGCTGTTGAAGAACCAATGTTATTTTTATGGAGCTTTCTGCCTACAATGACGCTCATCAGCGCAAGCGTCGGCCAACGACCAACTCTGAAGAAATCGGCATAAATTCTGCCTTCTCTTCTATCTCTGCAAAATATTATGCATTTCTCTTATTAGACTTCGTCACATACATGTACGAATTTGGCATACTTTACCATATGCCATCCGAAACCGTTTTCTAAGGTGCAAAATCATTTATATGCGAAACTCATGTATGTACTCAATATAATTTCTTTTCTGTCATATCAATGTCACCTATCATTCATATATCACGATGAGCCAGTATTATGACACGCATCTATAGCTCCAGGTTATGAAACGAACAGACAACTAAATTAAAATACAATCGGTTTATTTCAACATACAAAATACAATCATATTATAAAGCTGGAGTTTAGAATTACAGTTTTTGTTAGTTTCGCATATCATTATCCTAGATTTAAATGCTTTATATTATTACAGTGTCAGAACAAAGACTACAGAAGGATTGATAGAGGTTTACAACATGCATGGAAGTTTAAGCTAAAGACTAAATAGAAAAGTCAAAGTAGAAAAAAATGTCATGTTCATACTTATGCGCCCACAAAAACCGTTAAAAGTAAGCTCAAGTCATCACTTGCATATATTATAGAGTTAATAGTGAAAGCAACATCCCCTCCACCACTATTCATTTCATTATACATACATTAGTTTTTTAGGAGAGCATGCATTTAGTTTGTGTATTGGCTTACGATAACGAAAAATAACGATGTCTTCTCAACCCGCACATGGTATTATGTTAATTACTACTGACTAATTACAGGTGTCAAGTGCAGATGTCAGTCCAATTCCAGGAGCCTCTTTTTTGTACCTTCTGAGCCTAGCTTTCCTTTCTACTCATACTACAGCAGCATATTATATTATACTTTATACTTTACTATCTTTTTATCGTCAGTGATGAGCTTCCAAAACCTGGAGAAAGCTACATCCAATCCAACCACCTCAACTAATCACCTTTACATCCAACCAATTTATATACTTTCTCTCTTCTACTTATAATACTTCTCTGTCCATCATTGTCACACTCTCACAACCTTAATTACACACAGGTAACAAGAATAACAGGTTTCCAAAGTCTAATTGTTCCAATATCAGTTTTCTCTCTAACGACCTACATATCACTTTTAAACCCTCTTTCCAGTCTATTATATACTTACACTCTACTCCAGCCAAAAAACACTCTTTTAAATCACATTTGAATACCGCTTATCCCCTCTAAACTCCACATTATGCATATTAAATGGTAATTTCTCTCCAGCAGATCTACAACACAGACTATCTTTTCTCCAGCAAAATATCTCATTCCACCTGATATACACACACAAAAGGATATACAAAAACCCACCCACCCACACCCCCACCTCAAAAATCTTGCATCAAAAAATGCTTGGGATTCGGTGTGCAATTGAGACCCCCGAGGAGTTTTAATGATTTTTTTTGTATGCACACAAGTCGTCTGGCTGTTCTGCACTACACCTTTTTTTGTAGTCAATACACTTGTGTGAGCATCTTTCGCTCTCTGTCAACTTGTTCCAGCTGACAATATTATGAACCTCTTTATTTACCATGATTAACTTTAAGTACACCTGTTCATCAAAGTTGACTAGAGTGAATAATTAGAATTAATTTTTTTTTCTGTAAGTAATTTATTTTTTGTTGGTGGGGGAAAAGTAGAGAGACCACTTAAGTGTGAGTGCTGCTGCTGTAAATAATAATGAGGAGTGCTTAGAGAAAACGGAAGTGGAAGTGTTGTAAGTTAAAAAGTCTGAAGTCAAATGCATTGTTACGACAGAGTTTTGCTGACGAAACCAGCTATATTTCTTTTGAGAAATTGTGGTAAGATGATTAAATTAAATGGATGGTTAGTTAGAGGTTAAATTGATGGATATATGAAGAGGGTGAAAATTTGCTGTTTTATAGATTACGATTACGGTGACCTCTGGTTTCTACCTTGACTGACGGTTAAAAAGTTAAATGCGGAGCAGCTTGTTGTAGTAGCTATTTTAAAGGTCCAGAGAACGGTAAGTTGCCCAAACTGGATTTAGCAAATTAATGGTTTTTATATAATGTGCTATATGTGCTAGTAATGGGATGTGGTATGAATTTTGTTTACAGATTATATCGGAAGATTGTTGTGAATTTGAAGATTGAGACGAGATAGATAGAAAAATGGCCAATCAATCAGATACTCCTGCTGCTGACTTTTCTCCGGAAAAAATTCTTGATCTGCTACAGAGTCGCCAAAAAACAGAGAGAGAACATGGACTACAAATTATACAAAATCTGCTTAAAATGTCATCGTCGGATGAGTGCCATTCTCATGATCCAGCCTTAGTTGAGCAATGTTCAAAGACATTGTTATGTGTTCAAGAATTACTTGTCCAAATTCTGCAAAGTGTGTCACCACCAGTGGATTCCGCGAATATGCATTATGAGGATAATGGTTTGGAAGATGTGGGGAGTAATGGGGAGACAGATTGGGAAGCGAAGACAGGTTGCTTGTCAGCCTCGTTAACTATTATACTCAGAACTGCCAATTCGACCTCCGAGGAAACTCGACAATTTTTAAGTAATTTACAGCAGCTAACATTGAGACTGATCTGTGATCAAGATGTCAGAGTGAGACTTATAGCAGGTTGGATTTTAACAAGTTTTGTTTATTTGCCCTCTAAGATTATCGCCCATCCATGTAGTAATTTAGTAAATATTTTAAATTGTGCGTGTGGATATTATTTTTTTCAGGTGATATAATTGGAGCTCTAAGTAAGCGTTTGGGACCAGCCGTGTATGAAAGTTGTAGGGATGTTATGAAAACGCTGATTGATGCGGAGCTTAGGTCATTGAGTGTTGGAGAAGAGAGTTCCAAACCCTTTAACATGGAGACTGATCAGGATGACTCAAACTCAACAGGTTCATCCCTACCGACATATGAAAATCATGGAAATCCTAGTATTTTCCCACCATCATCGTTTGACAAGATTACTGTTTTTGAAGCGTCGCCAAAGGGCGTGCGCTCATCAAAACTGGAAACCATTCTGAAATGTCTTGTAAACATCGTCAATGGGATAGGCTCACAATTTAAGATCTATGTAGACGAAGATTTCGTTGAAGCTATTCTCAACAGTTTACAACATCCGAATCGATTTGTAAGGGAAGTAGGATTTCTACTGTGTTCAGTCTTATTAGATTCAGGTACACATTTCAAAAATCTACAAATAATATGAATGAAGAGTGCAATGTTTAATTAACCGAATGAATTGGCCTAGAATGTCAAGCTAACTTGTAGTTATTAACTTTTTTTAGGTTGTGTAGATTACGATATGTATGGGATGATATTTGCCGATAAGCTTAGCAGTGGGTGAGTTATTGCACCAACAATGACAAAATAACAATGTTACGTGAAAATGTTTTTTTTACAAAATTCCATAATAATTTAATATTAATTTCTTTTAAGACTCGGAGATCTCTGTAGCCAAACGCGGTTAGTGGAATTTGTGAATTTTGCTCCTCGTTGCTTATAATAACAATAATTAACATAAACACTGATGACCAAATTATATTTAAATAATATTTGTTATTCTTGTATCCTTTTACACATGTTAGGATTGCGGCCGCGATTGCTACCAGAAAACACATTTTAGGTGTACACATCTCCAAAAGAGAGCAATTCTACGATGTTCTATTGCCAAGACTGTGTTTGTGTCGCTATTTCATGGCTGACACGAAATTCTTATTGTACTCTCAGGAATCTTGGAGACTGATCGTCAATAACTCAGGACCTCAACTAGTTGAAAAATACATAAGTCAAGTGGTACGTATTTCTTGTACAAACTGGAATCAGCTTAAAATTTAAATGGGGTAATGGGTAACAAGTCAAATAATCCATTATAAAATATCACAATCCCAATACAGGTTAGTTACTACTTAGAAGCCACTGGATCTGAGAATCATGCAGTGAGAGAGGCGGCGTGTGCATGTATTGCAGAATTATCTAGAAAGATTAATCCAAATCTTGTTCGACCGTTTATTCCTGTACTGTTGGAAGCTCTGAAAAGATCATTTCATGATGAGCGCTGGCATGTTCGAGATTGTAAGTTTTATTATTACCATAATTGATTTATTATTATTTTATTAAACATTTATAGATTTTAATGAAAAAATGATAATAATATACAATATAAATGCCTCTAAATTGCAGCGGCTTGCTTGGGTTGTGGAAATTTTATAATGAACTTTCCAATNAGTGAGAGAGGCGGCGTGTGCATGTATTGCAGAATTATCTAGAAAGATTAATCCAAATCTTGTTCGACCGTTTATTCCTGTACTGTTGGAAGCTCTGAAAAGATCATTTCATGATGAGCGCTGGCATGTTCGAGATTGTAAGTTTTATTATTACCATAATTGATTTATTATTATTTTATTAAACATTTATAGATTTTAATGAAAAAATTATAATAATATACAATATAAATGCCTCTAAATTGCAGCGGCTTGCTTGGGCTGTGGAAATTTTATAATGAACTTTCCAATGGAGTGCAAATCTGAAACGGATAACTTGCTGGCTTTGTTCTACGAAAATCTTGGATTTCCCATATCGATCGATGAGGCAAGGAGCAGCAGCTTCCATTGCTAATACTATTCGAGCATATGGAAATGAAATTATTCCTTCGGTGGTTGAGAGAATCATATATGGCCTTGAAGGTGTTAACAGACAACTGCCTGACGCTTGTTGTGGTCAACTTTCATCGCTAACTATAAGTCCGGAAACGGTAATATATTTTAATATCTCAAGAGTGGTCATCGTAGATTTGCATTAATTATACTCATTATTTGAATCGCCCTAACTGACTTTTGATTACAGCGGTATTCATACCCTCCAGGACCATGGGCTCAATTTATACCTTATGCAAGACCTTCCCAACCGTGGGAATTTGGAGACGGGTAATTAGGAGAATATGTATATTATAGAAATGAGATATAATATATTATCTCAAAACGAATTACTAATAATAACCTTCTCTGTGACTTAGGTGTTTATATTTGATTGGAGATATATGTCCAATTCCTGAATGCCAGACTCATCTCTCCCCGCTCATTCCCCAGATCATCAAAGCATGTCAAGTTAGATCATACTCTCAGCATGCCGTTTTTCTGGAAACAATGTGTAAAATTGTGCCTCCTCTTGCCAAAGGAATTGGAAAGAAACCGTTCAAAGAATTCTTAGCCATGTTTTTCGAGCCTATTTTCTACAGTATTGTACGTAANAAAGCATGTCAAGTTAGATCATACTCTCAGCATGCCGTTTTTCTGGAAACAATGTGTAAAATTGTGCCTCCTCTTGCCAAAGGAATTGGAAAGAAACCGTTCAAAGAATTCTTAGCCATGTTTTTCGAGCCTATTTTCTACAGTATTGTACGTAATCTGTGATATTATGATACGAAATACAAAGTTATTTAATTGTATTTTAATTGTATGCCTTAAATATAAAACGTACCTATCTTTTCTTTGCAGGAATGTGAAAATCCTCAAACAGCAGCAGCTGGAAAATTATGCCTTCAACAGCTTGCAATGATGTTCGGACCTAACATTTTGAAGTCGCGCATTGACCAGTTTGATTCTAGGTATGTATCTCTCGTTTCCGTTTCCAGTTTTGGGTTTTAATAGAATTGTTTAAACAAAATTGGTTTGCCATTTTAGATTCGTCCATTATGTGGAGGGCTGCTAGAAGTTAAAATCTTTTAAATAACGGTCAGCGATTTTGGTGACGTCCTTTAGAAATTAAATTCACGTTAATTGATTGGCTATGTTAGTGGGCGCATTTTAGCTGACAAATATGCTGCAAAGATGAACATGTTTGTGGTTTTTAAGTAATGTGAGGAAAATGTTGGAGACTTTTTACATTGGAACGAGAAACGGTATCGGTGAATGGTGGCTTTAAATGAAAGCTTTATTTGCAATCCATGTATTTACACTAGTTGTATTTTAATTTTTAATTTGCAAAGACTTAAAGCACTAGTCGTTTATTTATTCAATAAAATAATAGTTTCTCCACCACAAACGAATACATACAAAAATAATAAGAAGTAATAAACAATAATAATGTAATCTTATTTTTAAAGAACTAGCTCAGGTTTTTACACTAGAAACTTATTATACTTAATTTGCTAAGTTCTGGTAGGTATGCTAGCTATGTGATTTGTTAAATATAGTTAGATTTAAAGAACGTTATCACCTGTTCCCATTCATTTGACATAATATTTGCTGGACACGGGATATCCTTCAGTTCCAGAACTTGTTGATTATCTATCTTTGGTTTACGCTGAAAGTATTAGAAATTAAATTTTAAAATGTTAATAAGTAATGCATCTCGTAGTATACATATTGAAAACCAATATTCGTAAATAACCAGTTAAAAAAATAAACTTACAGCTAAAAGTAATGCTGTTTTGATCGTTAAAAATTGCGCTGGCGTTATTGTAGTTTTCATACAAAACTAGAAGTTCAACAAAAATTAATGTTAGACCAAACATTTATTTTGATTAATTTTGAGTGATTGGTTGAAAAGTGGCAATTTCATACCTGTAATTCTTTATCGGTTAGCAGATCGGAACTTGGGGCGTACTCAGCAGTATATAGGTCTGCCGAATCCCTTTGTTTTTCTTTTTGTAGGGATGAGCTTTCGCTGGCTAGCAGTTGTAGCGTTTCCATTCCCCTCTGATCGTCCAGCAGATCCTGTGGCAATGAAACACGTCCCGATTCGCTTAATTCCATGTAACTTTTTAAGCTGGAGTCTTCGCTGGAGAACAGCAGCTGTGTGGGATTTCGGGCGGCAGAGGGGCTTCCGCTTACGTTTTCGTCGTTTCCGACGCTGGTCATCGAAGCTTTCGGTTTTGGAGAGTTTGGAGGAACTCTGTTGAAAGAAAATCAAATGGAGTTAGCAAATCATAAAAATAAAAATAACTGACAATGACAATGTTTAACAATGGAAGTAACGTACGCTTGTTGTAACTGTCGAACTAGCAGAGGAGCGACTAGATTTTCTGCCGTTGCTACCTTTTTGTTGCCACTTCTACCCTAGAAAACAAGAGAGCAAACACAACACCAGCGAGTAAGCAAAACGAAATCAGATTAGAATCAGTCGACGAGAAAGAGCATTATCATGCATAACAAAATATGTTGATTTTGTTGCCACTTCTACCCTAGAAAACAAGAGAGCAAACACAACACCAGCGAGTAAGCAAAACGAAATCAGATTAGAATCAGTCGACGAGAAAGAGCATTATCATGCATAACAAAATCTGTTGTTCGCACCTCTTGATTTTCTCCTTCCGGTATACTTTCCAAGTTTCTCTTTCCTTTAACAACAGTGGCGTTTCCTTTAAGCCTTTCGAACTCTGCGCACTCTTCTGGCCTCCGGATCCCATTACGCCTGTATTTGTAAAGCTCGAACAGACGAAATTTCAGTTCTTTCTCTTTCACCATGTTGCGAATGAGATTTTCATGTTCTTTACTGTTGAGGAACTGTGCAAATGGACGAAGTTTATCCTGTAGATTCCTACAAAAAAAGAGTAAAATCAATTAATGCAATCATTTCACCCGGACTTATTTATCATTTATTCCAAGTAAAAACTTACTTTTCATAAGCAGCAAACTGCCCTTTACTCCCAGAACTTTCTCCCAAAGTACCATTAGTCTTAGTTTTTTCTTTTTTGAAAAACTTTGAAACTAATTGGTAATCCCTGATCATTCTCTTCCGCCTAGCCCTTTCCCGTAACCTTCGAGTATACATATCGACTAAGGCAAGTTTTAAACCTAAACACAAAATTCAATTCAAATAAATTAAATTAATTGTCCATTCAATACTACATACAATAAATCTTCAATAAATGACATAAATACGAATGTGCTTACCGATATCTAATTCGTCGTCTTCCGGGGTAAAGGACAACTGTGAAACTAGTTTCTCAGCTTCATTATCAAACTCCTGCAATCAAAATAAAAAAATATTTGTGTCAATTATCGAAATTACACTCAACTACAAAACGGTATTCTTTCTTGGTTTCAAACTTTCAATACCTTTTCGTAATCGTCTCGATTTGGCATGTACCCCAATTGTAGCATTTCATCAAGAGCTAATTTCCAGAGGCGGAAGACGCTGAGTTATGCTTGGCGACAATGGTCCTTCATCGCATGGAATGGTATGATCAACGGGTTTTTGTAATTGGGTAGTGGGTATATTACGGACGACTTCATTAGGAACTCCATTAGACCAAGTTAATTGTCCCAGTGGACCGTTCACATACCTATTCACATAATGTACCTTTGTCTCTGTGAAAGCAAAGTATGAATGATTAATAAAAAAATCAAATATAATTCACTGGCACTCCATTATTACATCTTTTTTGAACATCTATGGAACTTACCCGCAGGATTTTGGAGCCTTCCCCAGCAGTACTCGTACTGGTGCCAGCAATCGGCTCTGGAGGGTCTTTTGTACCGGATGCATCATTTGGGGCACCGGGAGTTGGATTTAAATTCAACACCAAGCTACCAGAGTCCTATAAACCAATCCCAACATTCAAAATTACTTTTATGATAAACTATTTAAGGATGCCAATTGGTTTTACACACAAAAACCTTATGAAACCAAATATTTTTTGCAAAAACTTACAAAAAATCTGTACTTGTGGTCAGCCTTGTGTTG
>JAHZMV010001930.1:0-17462 GCA_027743765.1 Coecobrya sp. COE2
TACTTAATATTATACAAGTCTATACTTTAATTGAAATCCTGAAATTTAATATCCAGGTTTAGCAGGACTGTTATTTCCGTACATAATGTAATTTATTAAAACTCTCCTCAGTAATCCACGGAAAGTTCACACGTACAGTAAATAAACAGCAAAACATTTTTTCTTTAGGTTAGAAACATGACATGTGGTTATTTAACCCATTCTATCCAGTCCCCTGTACATAGTGATTATATCCCTTCAGTTTTCTGTTGGTTTCGTTAAGAACTTAAAACGACAGTCCATTACTAAAAACCTCTTATGCAGGGTGTCAATTGGAAAACGTAATATTATGTGACTATTGACTATATAGCGGACAAAAATGTTAGAAAGGAAACCCTGTTGGTGTTGTTGTTGCATGAATTATTTGGTAGTCTTGAACTCGTTGACAGCAACGGACATTTGACTACCTTGATTACAGCTATTTTGTTGGGATCATGCACGTGTGTTTTATCCTCAAACTAAAAAGTTATTCTCTTGCTACTTGTTGACTGGCTATTATGATTGTCGTTAAATTATTAACTCTACAACATGTCGTCTGTTGTAGTTTTTTTCCTGTCTTTCCACCAGGCGTTATTGACCAGTTAAGATGAGTCACAATGCTTATTATGTCAATAGAGCAGACAGGTCCAATCTTTCCTACAAAATTCAACATCAGTTCCTATTACTATTCATGTAAATCCAGTTCACACATTGTTGTCATTGTGTTGTGATTAATACAAACACGCATCTTTCAATATCATATTCGTGGAATCAATTTGATACGTCTCATATTGGAATGGCTGGGAATGGGAGTCACACACTGAATCATGTTCAATATCAAGGTGAGACTGTCTTTAATCAGCACTTAGGTTTGCACTTTGCAATATCTTGCAAAAAAGGTACTTACTATACATGCACTAGATATTATTCCATGAGGTTTAATAATGAGCTGTATAAAATATACTGCAATAAAGCCAAAAAACTTTGCAATATCTTGCAAAAAAGGTACTTACTATACATGCACTAGATATTATTCCATGAGGTTTAATAATGAGCTGTATAAAATATACTACAATAAAGCCAAAAACTAATCGATAACTTATTACAGAGGAGCATCATCTCACAAATTTTACGTTGATTGTGTATAAGTGAATGTTCAAAATGTGGAGGTTTGACAGAATACCGTTTTGGTAGTATGGAAGGACTAAGGAATAAATATGTGTGGAGTAGCTGTTAATGATATTTTTACGCAGACACAGTAACCTCTATACCCAGTAGCCCATTTCTTGACGGCGCTTCTAAAGGCTACGCATATACGGCCACGGTTAAAGAAGCGTACGTCACACAAGTACATTGAAGTCAAGTCAAGCTTACTGCCGCCGTTGGTATGTTAGTGTTGATCAAGTACATAAGTTTTGGATGTTGGAGATTCATCATAGAAAGGAAAAGTACAGATTGGAGTATTGTGTAGCGTTCGTAGATGATTAATTTTGGAAAATACAAATTACAAATGCAAGTTCCTTGCCTGAATTTATCCTTTATTCTTTAGATAAAAATTATATGTTTTCGGCTAAAAGAAATTAATACCTAATAAATACGTGTTTACTTAGGTACATGTAGAAATATTCCACTTCATTAACCCACAAGAGGTGTGAGAATAAGAAAATATAATAATAATATATCGTCATATTAATAATGATAGAAGAATGAACTAACCACAGCAAACAACAGCGTATACCTGTACACTTACTACTATCCATTTAAAGAAAATGACAGAAATTTCATGGTCGACGAGGAATGCAAAAAAACAAATAATTTATTAGCGCCACGTTGTTATTGCGCCACAGTTAGTTTAAGCTCAAGGAGGAATTATTCGCGAGTTTGGATCTGATATGATCTGATATGGTATAAGAAGTGCCGTTGAAGAAATATACGTTTTTTCCCTGAAGCCTGTTACTCAGATAGATAATATGTGCCGTCATCATCATTATCACTTTCCTTCTTCGTCAACGAACGATAATTTGCTGTACTTAAATTAAATTTTTGGCATGAATAATTTATACGAATGGTATTGATAATGATGAACGAAAACATGGGACGGACGGTTAGTCACGTTCCATCTGTTCGACGTGGTAACATCAGTACTTAAAATCATATTTATTTTTATGATTGCTGGTGGTATTAACTGTCAACGTTCCGGAAAGTTTGACGAAAATCGCTTGAATTCATTATACAAGTACATATTACAGTGCTATCGACATTGCATTGTTAACTTTGCAAATTGCAATGCGATGCGATATTGAATTTACACACTATGTTATATTATATTTAAAACGGTGGATATACACTCGTTGCATGCTAGTCTCATAATTGTACAAGAAGCCTGCTGGGTAATCAGAATTAGTTTAAGTCATTGTTATTCGCAACAATAACTTTTGATATCTGTGTAATAGGCAAAGCATCAAGTTCAACATTACAAATTATGAATACATTATCAGATTGCATTAGTTTCTACTCTGCACTACATTATATGTATTTTACAATTTTAAAAAAGTCCCTGAATTTATTTAAAGCATAAAATTGGTTTTCCATAGTATGAAAAGCAAAATAAGAAGACAAAGTATTATATGCTCCTATTACGAAATCATCTTGATATAATGCCATTCAAAACCCAAGTACCCTACAGTCGCATTTCGGTAAGGATGGTTGGCTCAACTGTAACCGTCTACTTTAACATCAACATGGATTATTTGCTTATTATCAGATTTGTATTAAAATGAGTTGCTTGCATTGCAAACTGTAATAAATTACACAGCAGCAGCTTTTACACTGTCAGCAGCAGTCCCTCGAACGAATTGTGAATATTTTAAGGGAATTTTTTGCATATTGGCCCATCATTTTTCAAATATTCCACAATAATATATACCTTGAAAACTATGTGAGCGCAAGAATAAGCAAGGATAATAAAACAGTTTTGTGCATGTCTACGCTGAGAATTTTATATTCTTTACATCCTACACATGGGACTTGAGTGCGAATGTGCAACCCTGTGTAACGTATTATGATTTTAATGGATTATCTTAGCAAAGTCTACCTTGACTTTCTCATAAAGTTCGGGAAAAAATTTAAAGAAATTAAAGGCCTTTAGGTATGTATACTTATGTATTCCCAAAAAAAGTCAAACAATATATACTTCATACGATTAACGACTTTTATGCAAGCTTTAAAAATTCAAATGAATGAAGAAGCACCGAAAGCAATTTAAACAAAATAAGATTATGTAATGGTGACTCTGGTTGTTCCTGCGACAAACGCAAGGCAATGACTAAATCTGTTTGGTATACGTGCGTTTTGACGCTGATATCGCTGCGAGTTCCTACAACGATACGACCAACAAAAGACAGAAGGATCGTTTCTTATCTCTGCAATACATCAGCATCATAAAGTCTCAGTTTGTTAGTCAGGAGTACCCTTTTGTACAAAAACTGCCATCTCCATCAAAAGTATAGTTTGCCATCCATATTATTTGTCCCGAATTCTAGCCTAAATTATATAATCGGCAAAATTTGTAAAATATAAAATT
This sequence comes from Coecobrya sp. COE2, assembly GCA_027743765.1. NCBI lineage: Eukaryota > Metazoa > Arthropoda > Collembola > Entomobryomorpha > Entomobryidae > Coecobrya > Coecobrya sp. COE2. The sequence goes on from JAHZMV010001930.1 coordinate 3,602, forward strand.
CAGTAAAAATGATGAAGCTAGCGTACAAACCTTTTTCTCTGTTCATGTGTAGGCAAAATGAAAAGTACCCTTTTGTACAAAAACTGCCATCTCCATCAAAAGTATAGTTTGCCATCCATATTATTATTATGATTATCTTCATCAAGTTGTTTACCTTGGGCTTTACCTCATGTTTTAATCGTTGTTAATATACAACTTACGCATACCACGATGTAACAATAACGGTACATACGTCGCACGTATGCATACCAAGAAACATGAAAAGGATTCCATGCATTGCTCCTTGCTGTACAAATCATACATGAGAAAATTGATGATGATGACGATACAAGCAAGTGGTCATGATACAAACGCATAAAAAATGTAAACCATGATGTGCCTTGGATCATAGTATATTTTACGTTAGTTTTTTCATCCAACATTAAATGGTTATGGTTATTTTATAATGAAATGGAAGAACTTGCACTTTCGTTAAGATTTATCATCAATATTCTCATCAAATAGCATAATAACCAACCGCGCTGCTGCACTACCTGAAACCTGCAATCATTATGCGTGGTGTACACACTCATTTGGGAGCTTTTAGATCGATTTTCTGATTCAGACAAAATTTGTTCACCTTTACCTAAATTGCAGGATGTGTAGTCGTCGTGGTTGATAGTGGTTTTGCAGGGATACATGGCAAAATAATGTACATGTGTTGGCGCTCTCCACTTGTCTGTTCTTATATTTTTTGCACGTAACATGGAAATGGCATTTTCATTGTCGATCGTGATGATGACCATTGATGATGATGCTATATTTATTAATGCTGGTTTTTGTGGATATCCTTCTGGTACACCAAGAAGTGGAACTTACTAATCATTCTTCTCTCTTTTTACCTGTACGCCTACAATTCCCTTTTGCATACTGCATACCTATACCGCGTGCCTATCTGTTTGACACGACGTGCAAAAACATAAGGCGCTGGCGCTACCTAATCTTCTGCAAACATAGGTGCAATGTGCAATATTCTTTCTATTTTAACAAGATATTAGTGCATGTAGCCAGCGATTATTTGCTTGAATTTCATGAAACGCTACATAATATATAGCGTTGTAAACATGAAATATTGCAAGTGTGTTGTTTTAAAATGGATTTGATGGCGGTGGTGGGGTATTATCATGATGACGGTTATGATGCACTTATTATATCGTATTATCACTGTCGTTTGTTGCGGTTGTAGTTAGTTACTGTTGACTGTCGACAAGCAACAAGCTCACCGCACACACTCTTCCACACGAATAACGAACATCCACTTGTTAAATCAGGAAAGAAGCATTTTGGACCTCAACTTTACAATTGTGTGAAAAATGTTCCTCATAATAAGCTTGACCATGCAAACATCAACAGTGGATAAAGTGACATAAGACATGATGTAGCCGTTTGTTGTTATAACTGAGCTGTGAAGCTAGCCGAACGAATTATTATTATTATTAAGGCTATACCGTCTTTTAAGATTCACTCGAGATTGTTTTAACAGAGTTTTCAAAGAAGAGGTTATGAAAGATTTTTTTGTGCAAAGGCTGCAAAATAATAAATGGGCTCAACAGATTAAAAAACAAAAGTTTGAATTGAAACAATATAGTTCTGTGTACTGTGCATACGAATGGTATTATTTTATTGGGATTTTTTGCAGAATGGCACGTTGACAAGTGAATCATTTTCGTTGCATTTGTGCTCTTTCGTACGATTAGTCGGTGATTATTGCCATTTTTTGTGATTTCTGGTTTTTGTGTCATGATATGTCAGGCATCTGCTCAAATTTTTGCAACATGGTTCATTTGAAAAATGGAAATATAGTACGAGTGGCTCTTTAGCAATTTGCAACTGCATATTTACAAAAGTGCAAGTGACTAGGCATGCAATTTTTTACTTTGTGTTGGTGAATAAGTAATGTTTTCGCTCCAGTTCTGATGACCAAGACTGATGTCTGAAGGTTTCACTTAACTTGACCGGAATTCCTAACCTTACCCTAGTGGCAAAGCTTCGGTAGAGGGTATTGTGCAACCCGATGAATAAAAGTTACAATCTATTTATATGTCAGGGCATGAAATAATAAAAGTATTGGAGAAGGAGATGCTGGTGCTAAACCTGCTTTCAGAAGAAAATTTGTCTGTTGTGTGTGGTTTATTGGCTCTGGATTTATAGTCAATAATGTCTATTCAAGACCCTTGGAGTTCTGTTTTTATAAAACTAATTTCTCTCCGACATCATCGTAACTGTTTCTCTTAAATTAAATACAGAATAATATAAATAAAATAGTAAGTGATAAGTATACTCGTGATTACCGTGCCTTCTCGAGAAGAGGCGGTTATAAAGCCTCATTCTAAATTCTTTACAGTACTTGATATCCGCAAATAGCAGAAATCATGGGCCGGTTCGCACTTCCCGGTAGTCATTCGACGAAAAGTTGGGATCTAAACAATCCTCCGTGAGTACTTTTGTTTTTAATCATTATTACAGTTAGTTGTAGCTCAAAACTGTCACAGGGCTTTAAATGTTATTTGTATTTGTACTTATGCATAAAGCTTTTATTCCTTGAACTGGCAATGACATTGAAGTGATGGGCGTGCTATCTGCAAACATGAAAATCTTCATTAACACATTTTGCGTTTTACCACAGCTTCCCGTACACAAAATGTGTACTTGTTGTATACACTTACACGTTTTTGTATAAATACCTATATGAAATAATGTAATCCCAATGACAGGAAAATTGAGTGAAAACAATGCATCTATAGGTATTCCAGACACTTTGTTTTTCTCAATCCCCCAATGTTTTCTAATGCTTTTAAAGTCTATGAATTCTATACACAGAGTAATTTAACACGCGTCAAGAGGCATTTCCCATTGCCATTTTCCATTAATGCGATTATCAGATATCACCAATGACCTTTAAAAGGATCCACCTTCATAACGTTTCATTCTTCCTCGTATACTCTCATGGAAGAATTCATAACAGACTCGTGTACTCGTGCGAAATTACTTGTGTATACAAAGTTACAACACAATCTGAAGATGTGCAGTTATAAAATGCAAAAATGTTAAGGGAATAACCTTTCTTTTTCAGTCATGCAATGTCTGCCAAGTCAGTAAAACCACTTTTATTTTCTTTGGTACAGCACACACAATGAAACTAATTTAACCTTTGTTGTTTTTATCACGCAACCATGTTCCTTACATAAACGTTACATAAGTTGGTTTCACGCACTTACTTTACTTCATATTTTACTAATGCTTTTATATTCGCAAACTTAATTAGTATTAAAAATGGCCAACAGAATCCAGTGACATTCTCTAGGTAAACTACTCGTTTGTAGGTACTCATGTAAAACTCTTTCTTACAGGCCGGATAACATGGAACCGTCAAGCCCACCAAAAAAGAACAATGACAGCAACAAATCGGCCACAACAAGCGTGAAGAGGTTCACCTTGCTGGTCTGGAAAAACTACAAACTTCAAATGCGTCATAAAATTCAGACTGTTACAGAAGTACTACTGCCTCTCCTTTTCACTATAGTTTTAGTCATTGTACGAAATATTGTTCCTTCGAATCATGTCACAGAGCCAACGATATATGAACCACTTCTTATAGACAATTATCCGCCGATTGTAGTTAGGACTAGATGGTGAGTGGATTATTATGAATACTACTTACTTCCAGTAAAAGTACTGATGTAATTGCAAAAGATGAGCATGATTATATTTTTACAACTAAACTTTGATTTATTTTTAACAGCAATGAATTATATTACACTCCAAATGATCCTCTGGTCAATATGATAATGCAAAAAGTTAAAGAGCGCTACTTTGACCAAGCCGGGTTGAAATACAATTGTAAGTTTGTAAAACTATATATAAGCTCATAATCTATTCGCTCACATGCAAGCAAGCAAATTTGTAAAAGATGTTTGTGAATTTGTCAATAGTCACGGTTTTTGAGACTGAAGATGAAATGGTAGAGGGGTATAAATTGTCTGCCGACAATGCCAATATACATCAATCCGTAGACTTTGAAGCAACGACACCGGTGTTGGCAGGAATCGCCTTTGAAAATATTAATGGAACATTTCCAAAGGACATTCACGTGAGTCTCCTGCCGTGCATTCATATATCACAAATGTGCTTCTATTATTTATAAGCACTTAAACTTGTTATATCAATCTCCTTTATTCCCTGTTTCCTTTTATAAATTCGTTTCAGTATAAACTTCGATTTCCTGCGAATCAACGCAGTACATTTGACTTGCTCAGCGAGAGGTTTGGAATCAAACCTGCATGGTTCACCGAACTGATATATCCCTTGTTCCAGTTGCTTGGTCCAAGATCAAAAGACTCTTTATCTGGAGGCCTTCCAGGTTCGCCCCAAATCTGTTTACATTCATCAGTTTATTGAAAAGAAACAAAATCATTAGTCAATGTCATACGTTTAATTGTTTAAATTGTGTAACAGTCCAAATTTGATGGGAAACTTGTAAGCGTATTTCTCATACTTTGTCACTATTGTTGAATTCAGGTTACAGTGAGGAAGGCTTCCTCTATTTGCAGTATGCAATAGACAGAACGATAACTAGAGAGCTTTTAGATGAGTCAGAAGTTGGCAGCTATGACAAGAAAGACATAAAGTTGCAGCGCTTCCCTTATGGGCCGTTCTATGATGACAAGTACCTCTTCGCGCTACAGGGATGGCTCCCAATGATCATTATGCTCAGTTTCATATATCCAGTGATTAATATAACCAAGTCGATAGTTTACGAGAAAGAAAAGAGACTGAAGGTTTGTACTGCAAATCATGCTAAAAGCAGCTAAATGAATTTGAATCGTACTAAATTTTGCAAATTGAAATGGGTAATATATTTAATTCTCATTTATCAGGAGTATATGAAAATGATGGGACTGGATAACTGGCTGCATTGGACAGCTTGGTTTACAAAGTGTTTTGTTTTCCTAATTTCCTCGGTTGTACTAATGACCATTTTTCTAAAGGTACATAAATATAAATAAAAAATATTATTTCGTGTAAAAATATGGAGAGCGTGTCCTACATCCTTCTCTAAATGCATACAACTAAGTAGCATACCATTAATTTGATGAAAATATAAATCTTTTACTCGATGTTCCAGGCAAAATTTACAAAATCTCAAGACTTGGCGATTCTGTCAGCGAGCGACGGAACCGTTATCTTCTTTATCTTTGCCGTATTCTCATTCCAAATCATCTGCTTTACTTTCTTCATCTCAAGTATATTTTCCAATGGTATGTTCACGTTCGGTATCAAGAAAACCAATTTATGTAATTGCGTAATCATGCAGAAGAACAATTCGGAATGATGAATCACCTATTTCCTTCCTTCCTCCTTATTTTCTTTGTTTAGCAAACGCTGCTGCAACTGCGGCAGGAACAGTTTGGTTCATGCATTACGTGCCATATGGATTCCTACAACCTCAATACAATCTTCTCTCACGAACCACAAAACTTGTTTGCTGTTTTCTCAACAACACAGCCGTAGCCTTTGCGTGCCAAATTCTCTGCATGTTTGAAGGAACTGGAGCAGGTTGCCAATGGTCTACTATATTCCAGGCGTCTGGCCCAGACGATAACTTCTCAATGGGAGACTGTATCTTCATGATGATACTCAACGGAATCGTCTACCTGGCCATGGCTCTCTACATTGAAGCCGTGCGGCCTGGAGATTATGGAGTTCCTTTACCTTGGAACTTTTTGTTTACGGTGAGTGCCCATTCTAATCAAGATCGTGATTAGCCAGAGTGGTAGGAAGAACGGAAGGAAATTTCTTTTCTTCCGAGATTCCCAAATGTTCATATTTATCATAAAAAGTAATACCAAGTTCATGCATTTTAATCACATCCGTTTTTTTCTTTGGTTCACTGAAACCAGAACACATAAAAAAGTAGCCGCATGCCGCATATCCAAACAATATCCTCTTCCACGTGGAAATGAATAAATAATATTGTCTACAAATTATTTATTATATAAAACTTGAACGCATACATTGTTACGCATATTATAGACACTTTCTTAGGATTATGAAATTGCCAAACAAGTTTGGCAGTTGGCAATGGCTTTGTTTATTTGCATTGACGATTGCGATAATGATGACTGACTCCCGACGAGTAACCTTGACCAATAGCCTATATAGCGATTGGAGATATGGAAGAATTGATTGTTGGTGGTGGTGGATGTGTTAGACGAACAATGCATTTCCCTTCTTCTCCTAACTCGTAACCTCATTTGATGCTGCACTTACGCACTAACAGCTATCCTTCCTTTATCATAAGCGGTAGTAGTGGTAGTAATAATGACCCTTTCCTCTTGTGACAAGGTGCATTCTTTTTTATCATGTCTTTTATACTTAACTATCGTCAACATATATTGCCATTACGGCTATAATAATAATTGTTCATCTTACATCGGTTTAGCCATAATAACAGCGATAATAGAAGAGCCCACGCCTAGATAACTCTAAACGTGTACGATCATTCAGGTGTAGCAGCATTGTGATGGAATCTTGTGTACGCTTAACATGCATAGGTGACCACATAATGCTATAAGTATGTATGTAGTAATACGTATGTTATGCGGTTGAATATTTTTTTAAATGTTCAAGCATTATTATTATATTTTCTTGTTATGGTACATCACATCCATATAACATTTATAGCATCATCAACTTTGGATTTGCGTTTAGTCATTATGTCTAGCAAGTCTTTCTAGCATCATCTTGTTGAGGATGATTGGATGGCACAGATGTAGGATGATGTAGGATTCAATATGTTTCCTGTCACATCATAATACACATGAGAGAAGCTAATTCATGTGCCTTTCAAACAACAATGAACTGAATAAATCCTTTTCCCACACATGGTTCCCACTAACTTTTGCGTCTTGTCTATTTCTGGCTATTAAATGATATATAAGGATTTTTTTCTTTTGCATTATGTATGGATGGATGTAACAGCATTTTTTTCATTTTTTTAAAAAAAGAAATGGTATTGGACTGGAGGTACTCTACATTCTGCCACGGTTGATGTTGAGAATGATCAAGAGGAGGAGGTTAAGAATCCCTTATTTGAATCCGAGCCAAAGAATGGGATCGCTGGAGTACAGATTAAGGCTCTCGGAAAAAAATACAGAAGCGGAAAAATAGCCGTGAGAAATATGCACCTGAACATGTACGAAGGTCAAACAACTGCACTCTTGGGGTAAGATGAAGACCTACACAATAAAGATGAAATGCACAATATAATATAACAGCAGTGTACTATAGAGAGCCAAACTTGTTTCTTCAAACAACTTATGTTGTACTATAACAAATTAGTGTAGTGGCTACAAGGAAAATTATGTACTTTCTTAAAATGAGGTCACATGCACGCATGTCAGGATTCCGTATACATGATCTCTTTTTATGTTTTCGTCCTGCATAATAATAATTTAGTGTTAAATAAAAAATTTCCTTTTTCAGACACAATGGGGCAGGGAAAACAACAACGATGAGTATCCTAACCGGCCTCATTCCACCATCTTCAGGAACTGCCTACATCAACGGTTATGATATTTGCACAAATATGAATGCTGTACGATCAAGTCTTGGATTGTGTCCGCAACGTATGTACAAAAAAATGAAGGAATATGAAATGATCATTTTTTTTCTCTAAAGAGTGTAGCATGCAGTTAAATGCAATGAGAGATGCATTGATTTTTTTTTGTCTCCTGCGAAAAAATGACATTGAACCACTGACTTCAATTTGTATTTTCGCGTTCTTGAACCAAACGAAGAATAACTTGTATTTTTTGCTGTTGTTTTTTATAGATGATGTGTTATTTGATGAATTGACGGTAGAAGAGCATCTCAGATTCTTTTCATTATTGAAAGGATTGGATGAGTCATTAGTGGAAGGTGAAGTGAACAGGATGATCAAAGCCCTTGGCTTGGAAAACAAAAGACACGCTCAAAGTCACACTTTGAGTGGCGGAATGAAAAGAAAGCTATCCGTTGGAATTGCGTTTTGTGGAGGATCAAAAGTGATACAAAATCAAATGCGATGAAATAGTTTTTCACTATTGAAATAGTAGATTCAAAGTGAATATTCTTATATATTTTTCATATTATTTGCTCATGATTATAATGCATTCATATAGGTTGTGTTGCTTGATGAACCAAGTTCCGGAATGGATCCGGGAGCCAGGAGGGCAATTTGGGACTTGATTCAGAGTGAAAAGAAAGACAGGACGGTTTTGTTATCTACTCATTTTATGGAAGAAGTGGGTTCTCACAATAACAAGCATTATGAAACCTCGTCATATTTTATGTAATGGAGGGGTAATGGTATCAATGTTTTTTTGCTACCTATTCAAGGCTGACTTGCTGGGGGACAGAATTGCCATAATGGCAGAAGGAGAAGTTCAATGTTGTGGCTCTAGTTTATTCTTAAAAAAGAAATACGGTACAACAAAAATTCACGAATTTCATTTTGCACGATATGCTGACTAAACTAATTTGAAGTTTAGAGTGCCCCTGAAAGGATCTATCATATATGTTTGTTGAATATTTCTATAGGTGGAGGATATCATCTTATCATTGTAAAACAGCCTTCTTGTGACGTAGGAAAGATCACTCAAGTACTTCGAAAGTCCATTCCAGATGTAGAAATAGATCAAAACGTGGGTGCAGAGTTGAGCTATTCTTTACCAGATGTAAAATCAAAGCTATTTCCAGCCCTTTTTGAAGAGTTGGAGAAGCGTAAAGATGAACTCGGTATTGCGAGCTATGGATGCGGGTAAATACTACCATTTTTTACTTTGAAAACAGGCAGCCACCCACATCAAAACCTTTTCATGTGGCCAAGCATAATTTTCCATCATTCATTAATTCCTTTGTGTGAAATAACGTTCTCTAAAATTTATATTTATTATATATTTAAGCATCGTCACAATGGAAGAAATTTTCATACGGTAAGGCGACTACTAAAAACCACCAACCTGTAATTAGAGAGATGAAAGTTTTGTGATTTATTGCTGAGGTTATTCTTTTCAGGGTTGGAAGGGAAGCGGAAGAAAAATTAGTGGGAGGCCAACAGAATGGAAGCCATGCTCTGTCAAACGGAACAGTAGAGGTGGACATGGACAAAGAGATGGTGGCAAAACTGGAACAAGAGGAAAGCAAGCGTGCTACTGGGTTAAAACTCAAATTTCAGCAATTTAAAGCCATGATTGTGAAGAAATGCATTTACGCAATTAGAAATCGTATACTTCTCCTTGTTCAGGTTAGCTTCTATTATACTCTGCCTATATACTTTCCTTTGTTCTCAGAAAAGTACCAAAATTATATTATGTACTTGAATATTTCCAATTTCCTTTCATGTGTGTATAGATGGGAATTCCAATGCTATACTTGATAACGGTCCTTTTGATCATGAACTACCTTCCTGGATTAATGGACCCACCGCCCCACTATTTAACTTTATCGGTTAGTGTAAAAAGACTATACCCAAGCATTAAGAACTGCTTTTAGAAAAAAAGGATTTTTTTAGAATGTGTGACTTTTTTATTTCTCATTGTGTGCAGAGATATGAGCGACTTGGGAAAACGGTGACTACAGTAAGATGCCCGGATCAAGACCAAGTGTGTACTTCGTATAAGCAGAACGTGGGAGCAAACTACAGCCTTGAGCTCATAGATCAGAATCAAACATTCGTTGATTTCATTCTGGAGAAAGTAATGATGAAATGTATCAAGTTAGCTTGTAGCAAACAGCACTACGACGATAAATGCATGAATGTGTAGAAGAGAGAAAGTGTAGAAAATGTCTTAGCGTTTTTAGCTTTCGCTATTATTGTGCTGAGTACTTTGGGCAGCGTTATTGATGGGATTTACTTGAAAGAAAGTTGTTTATTATGTTCATTTTTTTGCTCTTTTTTTTGTGTTTGAACGTTGCACAGGCTGAAGAAGACTTGGTCCTGCTAAACTATAGATACATTGTTGGATTTGACCAGCGACCTACTTCTTCCTCTTCTTCGGCTGAGGGGAATTACAATGAGCTCATTGGCTTCTTCAACAATCAACCCTTCCATTCTCCTCCACTCTCAATGAATTTAATCACAAATGCCATTCTCCGTCCAAAGAACTTCACAATTCAGCTAACAAATCACCCATTCCCTTACACGGGATTGGACTCATTGAAGCAGGCCGGGCGGTTATACACGGTTGGATTTCAAGTAGGATATAACATTGCATTTGGAATGAGTTTCCTCGCTTCCAGTTTTGTCGTATTTTTGATCAAAGAGAGAGAATCCAAGTCCAAGCACTTGCAATTCGTTTCTGGTGTTGAGTTGCCCTTGTTTTGGATAGCAAGCTTTTTAGTGGACTTGGTCAACTATATCATTCCTTGCTTCGGCATTTTGGCAGTTTTACAAATCTTTCAATTAGAAGACTTTGTTACACTTCATATGCAAGCTAATTTACTGATTCTACTGATATCTTATGGACTTGCCATTATACCCTTTATGTATCTGTGGTCATTTGCGTTCACCATTCCCAGTACGGGATTCACTAGGATGGTCATGTTCAATATATTCACGGGTAAATGGCGACAAAAAAGCTGTGTTAAAAATGTTTCTAGAATGAAATAATGATAGAAGGACACATTTTGCAAACTTTGTGCTTTTTTTATTTGCAGGAATGGCTACCATGCTTTCTGTAGTGATAATTCAGATCCCTGAACTTAGACTTGGCTATATCTCTGACATACTCAACAAAATATTCCTCATTTTTCCAAATTATGCCCTTGGAATGGGAATAGTTCAACTCTCCACCAATTTCCAGCTTTCCAAGCAATGCCCAAATTACAATCTAGATTATCTCTGCCCAGCTTTCCCAGATTCCTTTTGCTGTGCTAAACGTAAGTCTATATATATGACGCATATGAACAGAACAGTATATCAAATCTTTATTTAAGAGAACGTTTAATCCGTTTCATGAAAAATTTTTCCAGTGAAAAGTAACTATTTGGACTGGGATCCTTCCGGAGTGGGGAGAAATGTAGTCTACCTACTTATCTCTTTTGTGGTGTACTTCTCCATTCTGTTTATGTACGAAGGAAAAGTGTTCACCCGGCTACTTCATTTATACAAGGGAAACCGAGAAGTAGCAAAAACCTTCGACGAGGATGAAATTGAAGGTGACTTGATAATGCGCTACTTATACCTAAACTGTTTCCCTCTACTCGCCCTTACCGTCTTGATAAATTTGCATGAAACTCTAAATTGAATGAGAAGTCTGTATGTTCACTTACTTTCATTGCTTTCCTTTCAATCTTATTCTTATTTTAGAGGAAATAGGATTAGAGGATTCCGACGTAGTCGCTGAAAACAATAGGATTCGTAATACGAATCTTTCAGAGCTGTGCCAATCAAATAATTTAGTTTTACGGTAAGCTTTTAATATTATTCCACGCGCACATTCTATCAGTTTTCATGAACGGATAGGAAACCGTTTTGTTTCCAGCGTTGACCTATATTCTCTGTCTTGTTATGAATTTCTTTTCAGCAACTTGACAAAGTATTACTCCCATTTCTTAGCCGTAGACAAAGTAAACCTTGGCGTGCAGAAAGGCGAATGTTTTGGTATGAATTGAAATTTCTTGTTTAAATAAAAAGAATCCCTAGGGGAAAAAAATCCTGTTTACCAATTCTATGTATGCCTGTGTGTCTGTAGGACTATGACAGTTTCCCGAGGGGATGCATTTGTCGTCTCTTTCAGCGTTCGTAAAGAGCTGAAGAAAGTTCATGAAAATCTAGGCTACTGTCCCCAGTTTGACGCGATCATAGAAGAGCTGACAGGAAGAGAAACGATTTGGATGTATGCACGGCTGAGGGGAATTAAGGAAGAGCTTATTGATGGACTTGCTGATAGACTGGCTAAGCGCCTTCTATTTTCACAGCATATTGACAAATATGTGGGAGCATACAGGTCAGTTTTCTCTCGAGAGATTTTTTATAATGAAAACTGATACAGAGTAAATATAAATGAAAAAAATTTAAATTGGAATTTAGTGGAGGTAACAAAAGAAAGCTTTCCACTGCGGTTGCTCTGATAGGCAATCCACCCATTGTGTTTTTGGACGAACCTACCACAGGTAAATTGAACAAAGAGAAAGTATGCAAGATAAAAACCACATGTATAATTATACCGGAATTTCTTACAGGTATGGACCCTGTTGCAAGAAGGCACTTGTGGAATACCATAGCTGAAATTCGCGACTCTGGTACATCCATCGTGTTAACACTTACAGGTATGGACCCTGTTGCAAGAAGGCACTTGTGGAATACCATAGCTGAAATTCGCGACTCTGGTACATCCATCGTTTTAACATCTCACAGGTAAATCATATTATCTTCCATATCACGGCATTTGCATCTCACCTTACCCCTGTCTACATTACAAGCTATACAATTAATGTTTGATGAACTCTGTCTTTTAGTATGGAAGAATGTGAGGCTCTATGCTCTCGTTTGGCAATCATGGTAAATGGGAAGTTCAGGTGCTTGGGCTCCCCACAACAACTGAAAAATAAATTTGGTGAAGGGTACACACTCATTGCTCAAGTAACCCCAAAAGGCTTGAATCTAAATGAGGTGTTCACCAGAACAAAGCAGGTAAGGGTCTAGCCATTTAATTTATGTATATGTTCCTTCGTTATACCGGCATTGCCAAAAAGATAACCTTCCGAAAGCTCAATGGGATAATTTTTGTAATTGTTGCATGTTTAAAGGAGCTGGGCAGACGACGTAGTAGTATACGAAGCTTACGCGGTGTAAAATCTCCAACCCGATGGGAATCAGAATTGGAGGATCTCCGTACATATATTGAAGAGACGTTTCCAGGTCAGTGTAAAGAATAAATTACCTGTAAAATGTAGGCATACTTTGTGGAAAGGCGACGGGGGATCATGAAAACACTTTCTCTCTTTCACAGGTTGCATTCTTAAAGATATCCATCCTGGCTACGTACATTATCATGTTACAACTTATGACGCCACATGGGGCAGAATGTTTGCTGCGATGGAAGTGGCCAAAGAAAAGTTTGGTCTGGAAGCCTATTCAGTGGGCCAGACAAGCTTAGAGCAAGTTTTCCTCAATTTCACCAAGGCTCAAATCAACGTGGACTCTGCGCTAACGAAACGTAAAGTAAATAAGTATGCTAAGATGCTTCATGATATAAAAAACGCTGTTATTCCAAATAAATAGCAAGTTCGTGCAAACCTTGTTCAAGACAATGCAATCTAATTTTTAACTTTTTTAAATATTCTATTTAATTCAAAAACTTATATGTATCCCTTTAATGTTGATATTTGTTGATGTTTGAAGATAACTACTCCAACCAATATAATAAAGACAAAATAGGTTGGAGTAGACTCTATTATTGTATTCCATTTTTGCTTAATGCAAATAATGACCAGTATTAAAAAATAAAAGACATTTTATATGGCTCTACACTAATGGCCAGTATAAGATTATTTTTACCCTTCAAGATAACCTGCATAAACATATCAAGTCTTCACATAATAGGATAGGGAGGATTAGTATAGAAACAACAAGGCAACAATTGCCAAAAGCATTGACTCTTTTTAAAACATTCTTGGGCCCAATAATTCCCATTCCATATATTTTACAAAGAATGCTCACTGTTTAAAACTATGCTCTCATAAAAGATGTACTAAAAGAGAAAAAATAAAGATAAACGTCTGGACTTTTAACATCTCATCAATAATTTATAAAGCCTCGCCACTTTTCCGTAAAGCT
>JAHZMV010001931.1:0-15632 GCA_027743765.1 Coecobrya sp. COE2
CTGAAGCAGACACCGCTGCCCCAGAAGCAGACACAGCTGCCCCTGAACAGCCAGCCACTAATGAACCTGAAGAAAGTACCTCTGCTATTCCACAGGAAACTGAACCAGAAGCTACGTCTGTGGCGGAATCCGAATAAGTGCAAATACCTCCTCCTTAAGATTTATCCCATTTGATGTTATCCTTGTATTGAATCAAGTATCCTTAAATCAATGTAGTATTAGTTTGTATAAATATAATTGGTCCTACAATAAACAGTTTAAATCTTCAATTTAACAAGCAAGAAAAAATGTTGTTTGTAACTACCTGCACTGCTTGTAAAGAGCAGCTTTCTTTACAAAAACCAAAAGAATAAAACAGAAGACAAGATTCTTTTGGGTGAGATTGTTTCTTTCTTTTGGATTCTATTCCATATATACCCAATGTCCCAGAATATTTCTACTCAAAATTTACTTTCTTCTACAACTCGCGAATTTAATTTGGTAACTTTCAGTGACTCACTATTTCCAAATACTCAATTTCCAAATTTGTTCACTAAATGATCCTGTTAAACAAATTTTTTGCTATCTATCAACCTCGTTTATCGATCGATAAACATTTCCCCCTCAAAAATAATGTTTTGAACATAATTAAAGCTGACTTCATTAAAGGGCAATTATTGCCGAAAAGGGAATGGCCAAGTCATATTTTACATATTTTTTACTTGATAGTTCACGTTACTCATCTACATCGTGCTCAATAAAATCCATCTCTTTTAATTGACACTTTTATCGCTTAATCCATTATTTATTTGCTCCATTTATTTAATAACAGCAATGAAAGTCACCGTTTTTCCTTAAAGATAGTACCGTTTGTAGTAGGGCGGTCCAATTCACTAACGTGCTACAAGGGACGTAAATTTCTTCCGGGCTTTACTTGTGCACCCCTGCATCAAAGAATTGTGGGAGGGATCATATAGTGCTATCTTCAGCCCATAGATTAAAAGTCGAAATGGAAGTGATCACAAATTCACGTACTTTCTTAAAACTTAACATTCACCCTTCCCCAGTGTCATGAAGCCACTAAACGACTACTTTACCGCAAAAGAAAGCTTTTAGGGTTTTTATTTGTTTTTATAAATAACCATCAAGGAAATCATTTGTTCATAAAATCCAATCTTATAATCATAAAACCAAGACGAAGAATCAAAAGAAATTTACTTCGAAACAACGACACGTGGAGGACAGGACATACTAAACCACAAAGCAGGTCTTTTAATTTTTTGTTAAATTCAAGTAGATCATTCGTGTGAACGCTAAAATAAAGATAACAGAATCTTATCACGTTTCTCATTTTTATTTTCAAATGTAGTAAAAATATGCTGTCGGAGTAACCCTTTAAAACTGCCAAGTGCCAGGACTACATACACTATGCATTCATGCATGCTCATAGTTCAGTCGTTATTAATCCGATGATGATGGGTTACTCCGTTCATCTGTTAAGGTAGGACAGGTAAAGGATAAGCATATCCTTTGTATGATGTGATGTTTGTGATTATTCAATTACCTGAAATTAGCGAAACTAATAAGTCATCATAAGCTGTCGTTCGTTACACAGGTGCTCAAGTGCTCTAACGAAGCCATTATACCATTTCATTTTTTACAGCAGCAGAAGCAGGCATGAATTGTTGCAGGCTTCTTCTGAAAAATGGTGATGGGATCAAGTTTTTTACTTTGCATTGTCTTCATCTGCTTCAGGTAAAAGAAAAAAATTGAAATGAAAACTGGTAGCGTTACTACTACTTCTACCACTACTTGACTTTGGTCGTTATATGAATATGAATGCTAAAGATTGCATTTCTTTCAACAATCCCATTTTACATTGTTATATCACGGCTACAAAACTAACTAACGAACAGTTTAATTAACTTCCACATCATCAAGCTAGTAGAATGATCATGATTTTCGTATTGAACGTTGAACGTCTAAAAGGATGCAGGCATGTCTAATGGTAACATGTGATGATTTATTGTGCTTTTTCTTCAAATGCCGTTACTAGCAATTACACAGTTAATCAATATCTCTGTGCTTCTCTTTCATGTATTTAATAGAAAGGGGGAACAAACGAAACCAAAAAAATGATTTAATGCAAACATTCACACAACTACCGACACAATGTCCACTATTTAGAGCTACCACCTTGTTTCTTCTCTACACTGAACTTGATCCGTTAAAACATGAACAATTTTAATGTTTTCGTGTTCATAATTTTTAATTGTTTATTTGGTTTACGTAGGTACATTTAAGTACACGTGTGCATGTATATTTAAACAATAGATTTATATGTACGATGAGTACTATTCAGTGCTCTTGTTACAAAATATTTCAATAATCAATCAATTCATCTGTTGATCCGGATAATAAAACGTGTGCATCAAATATATCAGAAAAATTAATATATCAACCGTGACATTATGACGTGTGACATGCATTCGCATTTGAGAATTAAAACTGAATCTGTGCACGCAAAACAGATATAAATTATAAATTCATTGCTTGTTTTGTAAATAGCAACAAATTTTAAAATGATTCCTTTGAAAGGATACCGCAATTCTTCTTCATTTTTTACTGCATCCTGAGGTGTTCTCCAAGAAAATTTATAGCCTTTTATTCTATTACGAGATGACAACGGCCCACCCTTTGAAACTCAAAGTTGGAAGGTTTTATTGCAAATTTTCAAAATGAAAGAATGATTGATGAAAGTAATAAAAAGAATAAGCCGTGAAAAATTATTTATTCAAATAAGTTATTGTAATCCAATATTGATAAATGTTTCGTGTTTTATTGACAATAAAAATTGACGTGCCTTTTGACATTGCAAGTGTGAATACGATACGATTACACTATAAGTGGTCACTTTTTTAGTGGTTTAGTTAAGTGCTATTTTATTGCTACGTTTTTTATATTTTTTGTGAATTTATTTAGATATTTTTTATTATTTTTTATATCAAGGTAGTGAAACAGCTTAATTTATTATACATGAATAAAAACTACCACTACGAAATAATAGCTTTTTACTACAAAAAACATTGCGGTTTGTGATCTTATTTTTATTTACTTGTATATATTCATGTGTACCATAATATATAATATTTATATTTAGTATATTTATTTTCATCGTGTAACTGCAAACAATTAAAATGACTTGTAAATGTCAGTTGTAATTACAAGTATGAATAGTAAAAATCTAATGTAATGACAGTTTATAGTAGTACCATTTGGAGCATTGTAACAATTAAAGCATATATATTGCCTTGCTGAATGCATTTGAATTAGCTAATAAGTTGATTGTCTTGTGTATGTGCATCAGAAACTAGAAACACTAACAAAAAATTAAAAATTCAACCAATCAATTTAGAGTGAGAGTGTGCACTGGGATTTTTGTTCTTTACTCATATGTAATTCACAATTATTGATTGTTCGCTTCTTCGCTATTTCAGCAAACCAAATAAATGAAGTGTGTAAATGACAGTTATAATATATAATAATCGTATAATTATCATAAGTGTACATACATAATTATAATTAAAAATTAAAGGCTATGTCACTATTAACAAATTGTAATTTGACGATGCAGTAACAAACGTATATTTCGACTTGGTTCAATGTACCATTTGACTGCAACTTAAAATTAAGAAACATGAATGTCAGTATAGATAGTAAAGATGTGTACCATTTCAATTGTCATATTTGTTGATTAAATGGTGAACTCATTACTGTACTAAATCTATGTATTTGTAATTTTATACTTTTTAGAACATAAATAAATGGACTACTAATTAAAGTGCAATAAATAAGTGTTCTATTGTGAACTTGAATAAAATATAATATTGTGCTATCAAACGCACTAAAATGTAAAAAGTTTTAGACATTTTAGATTTTTCATGTGCAAAAAATACTACCGTTAAGAATCAACGTATAAGGTATGTAGATGTAAATAATAAAGTGTACCACACGCGTTGTTAAGTAAAAAGTAAAGTGATAAATGTACAAAATTAAAATCTACCTACTTCCACTTCCATTGTTACTATAAATCATTGTATTGTGTGTAAATAGGTTATTACATGACAAATTTACAAACTACATATGAATAATATTATTTTCTAATGTTTAACACTAATTGCTATACAATACGTACAACTTATCCGTTTAGCTNAAAAGTAAAGTGATAAATGTACAAAATTAAAATCTACCTACTTCCACTTCCATTGTTACTATAAATCATTGTATTGTGTGTAAATAGGTTATTACATGACAAATTTACAAACTACATATGAATAATATTATTTTCTAATGTTTAACACTAATTGCTATACAATACGTACAACTTATCCGTTTAGCTATATTACAAAAATGGTAAATGCCTAGGTACAATTTAAAAAATCGTGCATACTTATTGCAACGCGGCGATTCGGTGAAATTACACTTAAATTAATCACGTAATTACTAGTCTATACCATTGATTTACTGATTATATACACACAAAATCGTGCATACTTATTGCAACGCGGCGATTCGGTGAAATTACACTTAAATTAATCACGTAATTACTAGTCTATACCATTGATTTACTGATTATGTACACACCTGTTACAAGAGTTATCTTCTTCAGCAAAGTCTAAATACTTGATTGCTTAAAAATCTCAGTTAAAAATATTTTATTGCTTTTTAATTTCATTTTATTAATTGAACTCACACACATGGATGCAATCACAAAATTCTAGAATGTTGAGGAATCGCAAAACATCTTTCACGATCAAAAATCTCAGGAAGGCTCACAGAAATCGTATTACCAAAGAAGATGAGCAGTTTTTTTTATAAAAGATTACCACCCATTTTCTTCTATCACTTACTTTTCATACTAATCGTTACATACATTAACTAACTGAAAGAAAGAGTTTCATTTTTTTGTGTTCATCATCACCGTTCGTTGAGTTACAGTCTACAGGTTTGTTTCTTGAGGAAGCAAAATATATACGTAACTCTATTTAATCTTTATTGTCATTTTAGTCATTTTCATGGACCAACTCCAATTTCCTGTCAGCACACAGTAGCATATTTTTACCAATCTGTTTGTTTGTTTGATTTTTATTATGAAGACTGAATACGGTCAATTTTAATAACCAAATGCCTACCTACTTTGCTTTGAAAAGAAAGCAATAAAATTCATAGAGTAAATTTCAAAAATGTAGAGGTCAAGCAAGAAATTGCATGCAAACATGCGAAAAGGAGATTTATCATTGAAAATACAACATAAAATGGCATGCTGATTGGCATGTTCACGCAAATTTATTCAAGATTTTCACCGGGATTTCTAGCCCGTAGTAAACCATTTATATTTTGAGACCATGTTCTGTCTCTTTTCCCAAGTTCTGAAGGAAGACGTGCAGAGAGCGTTTTCCCATGTCATCATCATCATCAGCAGCAGAAGAAGAAGACGTTTTAGAGTGAAATGTTTTCTATCTCTCTAGAGCTAACCATCCTGTCAGAAATAAATTCTCTTAAAATGAAACAAATTGAAATCTTATGCAAATTTTTTTCTCTATAAAAATCCTATATGTTGTACTATTGATTGGTTCAAATCGAATCGATTGCAAACTAGTGTGTATACTACATATACATACTAACTAACTGGCTGAAAAGATCATCTTAAATCCTTCAAAGCACTTCATCAAAAGTCGTTAGTTCATCTGATCCTGACTGTGAGTGTGACGCACATCATTTTAATTCATCATCATGATGTTGATGATGAAGACGATCCAAAAGATCCAACAACCTCAACTACTCATCACCATCACTACAATTTCATCGTCAACAACATTTATATCAATATCATCAATAAATAATCAGCGCAACAGAGCAGCAGCGTCTTTTATTCCGCTTTTTTCTAAGAAATCATTCTAAGTGCGTTCACTTGTTTTTTCATTTCATCTGACCTCTCGCTCTCCCTTTAGAATTTTTCATAGTTTTCTTCAAGAAATGACCATAGCCGGTGCCAGTTGTGCATGCTTACCCCAAACCAATCATGTAAATACTTATTCTTAACATTTTTTTTCAGAAATTCGCCTAAAGCCGGTGTACTAGCAGCGCAAAAATAAAAGAATGAAAGAGCGATGCAGTTTCCTCCCATATGTGATAACGTTCTCTATTGATCTTTCTTTTTTTACGAAAAAGTGACCATCTATAAGTGTTCCCCACAGATAGACAATAATATACCTAACTTTTCTTCAGCAGAATTTACTTTACGACTCTGTTCTGTTGCGGCTGACAAGAGAGACACCGTTAACCAATTAGCAGTCGCTTTTGGTCACGATTTCCATCCTGTACACTGTACACACAAAAGAAGTACATTGTTTGCTTCATATTCATCTTCATCATCATCACCATGATCATCCTACATTTTTTGCTATATCCATGATCAAGCGAGGAGGATGATCACACTAGCTGATACATAACATTATCATCTTCCTCTCCTATAATAAGCTGTAAGCTACTAGCACCATTTTTTGTTGTTGCTTGACCATTACGAAAAATTGAAAGGGTTATACCTATCTAGCCATAACACTACCGCCTCTTTATATGAATGAATAGAAAAAGACAAAAGCATTCCGCGAACCTGTTTTTTTCTTCTAGCTGTACAGTTTGCTATTCTAGCTGCAGCAGCAAAAGAAGAAGAAGGCAAGGCAAAGTGAAAGATGAATGATTTTTTTGGCCCTACATTATTGTAATCACGTTGTGTATGTACTTATTATTATTATGCATATCGTAGGCATGATGATGATGATGATATGTATCTGTCTATCTATCTCCTCTATAACTGTGTATTTGTGTGTGAGTATGCCCTCTGGAAGTTTTTTTCTTATAATTTTCTACTCAACAGGATTATTTGCACTTTTGCTAGTTGGTATGTAGGTATCTGCATGTATACGACGTGTTCTTCGTGAAGAAAGCGCGTCTTATATACTCTTTTGATGCTCTTGATGTAGTAAAGTATTTATTGCTCAAGTGTCAACGAGCATTTACCGGTTTTTCATGAATTCATTATTATTTCACTGTCATGACACGCATATTACCGTCCTGTGTCCTTATGATGATCATGGCCATGATGATGATGATGGTGCCTACTTTTTCTTGTATGGTTTTTACAAGACGAATGAATAAGAAACTTTTTTGAGAGCAATACTAAAACTATTCAGCTCAGTTCTGGTCTCCTAGAAAGCATAAAAATGCACTTTTATAACAATGACCAGTGCTGTTGTTAATCTCTGATGAAAATGATTGTGGTGACGACGATGTTGAGGACAGGTATAAAGAAGTGCAATGAATTGGTAATGGTCGTAATACTAAAGGTTAAGTAGTTCCCTTCTAAAATTTGATGCAAAAAATACCATTATTCTTGACAAAAATATTTTTCAACCTCAGCTTGTCAACCCGTAAAAAGTCACTTTATTTTTATTATTATTTGTATTACTACTGCTGCTGATGACGATGAAGATGCTCTGTTGTGTCATATTGATATTGCGTATTTGTGTTTTTTCAAAAATAAAATTTGCCAAAATACAAATATCTCCAAGAATGTATGCTAATTTGGTAAAATAAAATAATTTCCTTTTTGAAAGAAACACAACAACGTCAAGTTGTTGTCCTGTGTGTGTGTGTGATATATGGTATCACTACGAATAAATCTCGTGTACCTGTCATTTATCCGTCATGTCGTTTGAAAGAAAAACGGTGTAAGCCTTCCATTCAAATTCTCTATACAAAAGATGATCTTAGAAAAGTCGAAAAGCTATCTTTTCTTTAAAAAATTGCCTTTTGTTGTGCATAAAAGGGCTTGATGAACCGTGTGCTTTATCGAGGTAATTAATGTGGTCCTCCTGCTGCCTCCTGTGCTCCTAAAAGGCTAATTCAGTAGCCACCGTGAAAAATGGTTGACAAAGTTGCTTTGCTTCTTCCAACCAAACAACGTCACCACTTTTTCACCCTCTTAAAAATTATTATTCAAAAATTAAAAATCTTTGTTGGCTTCGCATTTCCTTTTTTAAAAATCCGTTAGAATAATTATCACTTTTTTTGTGAAGACTCTCTTCATCTAACAAATTCAACTTAAGTAAATGATTTAGTTACCCTAAATGTAAATGTATGTACAAAAATATTTACACAAGTACAAAAATGTCTTACATTTTACGCACATCATCTCTGACTTTATATGACTTGTAGTATCATGGAAAGAAAATTAATAATAATAAATTACTTTACGTTCAATATTTTTTGGTATAAAAAAGAAAGATTTGAAGAGATCATCACCACCTCAAAAAAAATTCATTGATTGTCTCCATCTCCTATGCTAAACATCTAAAAATATGCAACAGAAATCATACTATGTATATTATATACTCCCCTGACGTTGCGTACCTTAATTATCTATTAATTATATGTGTAAGTGGGCGCGACCTACTGCTGACTTGCTGCTGACATGATGCCGTCATGTTTATCTCGTCGGCAACAACCAAACCAAAAAAAACTAATTTATTTTACTCGGGGTTTTGTCGTGAAGACGAGTGACGAGCACAAGTAAATATTTATACACTAATTGTAAAATTAATAATAATAATCACAACATTATTTTTTGTGCAAAAGACCTCTGCAGTGCGCTTAAATGGGTGTAGTAAATGCATTCAACTGCTTATCAGGTTTCCTTTAGAATGTACCAGAGACAGCAAAACAATAAAAGAATATCCAAATAAATTGAATTTTTCTCTTGATGTTGTTTTAACAAGTGTAACAATATAAACAATGTAAATTAAATAAAAAGTATTATTATTTTGAAAAAAATTGTGTTCCATCTTTCTATGTACCATAATGATTGTCGTCGTGTGTTGCCAGCCGTTGCCATTTTTACTACCACATGCAACGAGCTGTCTAGAGGGATGTACCATAAACTATAAAAGTAATTAACAGTGAAATAGCAAAGAGAGAGAGAGAGACTCGGAGATATAGTGAGAGAGAGATGCACATTGCCAAAAGAACTAGCACTAACTTATTTGTAACGGCCATAAAAAGGGCAATAAAGTAATTTAAAGTATTTCTTCTTCTGTCATCTCATCTCTTGTCTTGGTGGTGGCTGCCCGTCATTCCATTAGATAGAAGAAACTGAGAGATGAAATGAGTGGTAGTACTCTTCAAAAATATCAATGAGGTGAATCCTCCACACATGCACACAGAAACAAACATAAAAAAATGGTGGTACATTACACAAATGAAATGTGTGATATAGTCTGGGTGGTTAGGTTAGAGCTAGCGGTTAAAGTGCGTGTGGCTTGGTAGGTTGAGTTAGTTATGATTCTCAGTCTGATTAAAAAACAAAGTGTAAAATGTGGTGACCAAAAGACCACCAATGCACTAACACCACACCACACAGACATGATCGTTTTCTGCTGAATGCAAGAAGATGATATGAGATGAATACCAACAGAAAAAATACAGAGTAAAAACCTACTATAATTGTCCAAGTTTACTACTGTAACAATAGACGTGTTTTTGGTGTGCACACTAATCTTTTTGGCTGCAAGAAGGGTTGTCCAAAATGCCATCATGTCAGTTTAGTTTCTGTGCAAAACCAATCCTTGGCTCAATTTAAATCTTCTTCCCTGTAGTAGTAAATCTCGTTAACTTGACTATCAGAAGATATCACAACATTTCAAAGTTTAGTTTTGTCATTCATTTCATGTCGCCCCATTATTGTTCCTATTCTACTTTGTGGTAATAATATAGTCTACGTCATAGATATTCTCATTATTATTATTGTAAATCCATCTAGTATTGCTTGTTTGTTTGTAATTGAGAAAGGTGAGCATTGAGAAGAGATACATACATACTATTACTCATTTTACTTATTTATAATTTATTTATGGACTGCTACGTAAATATTCGTTGATATTGTTTCAAAAGATTCAACTTGTATAAAAAATACCGGTTCCTTTCCTGTCAAAAAGAATTCCACTAGAATACTAACAAATATACAAATTTTTCCTACACAGGTATTATTACACTTTACTCTTGTGCGCCGCTGTATTTGGTATTTTCCCTTTTCACTTTAATTTGCAATTTTCCCCATTGTTGCTGTTGTTGTCGTTGCTCCTCGCTTGTTACTCATGTCTTTGCGATATCATTCAATTGGTCATAAAGAATAGTATTTTCCCTTTTCACTTTAATTTGCAATTTTCCCCATTGTTGCTGTTGTTGTCGTTGCTCCTCGCTTGTTACTCATGTCTTTGCGATATCATTCAATTGGTCATAAAGAACAAGCTAGAATTATAATAACTCGTGCTTATTATTAAGCATGCATATAATCGACCGAGACCGACCTCATCCTACTAGAATTTTTCTACTAGTGAAAAACAGGGGCCGCACCTTCAATTTTTCAATACGCTTCTTTCTCCCTCTCATCTTCAAAGAAACTGCTTTGATTCTTGAGCTTGAATTGCAATCGTAGTGACCATTAGAGATACAAGCGCAGAGAATTCTTCCAATAAATTATTAACCTGAAAAATCCGCTCTTCTTCTTCTATTCTCTTCTTTCGGTCATTGTTTCTCTACTGAGAACGATGGAAAATGTGTTGTACGCTATGGCTTTATTATTGCTGATATATGAGGGAATTGGCAATATGCAAAGAATGTTTGCATCTATCTCGCTGTGCCCGAGCAAAGGTCATCACTCATTTATTATTATTGTTTGGAGCCAATGCATCAACCTCCTCCTCTCATGCTCATCATCTTTTTTTCAGCCGTATCAAATTTGTGCTAAAATGCTGAAAAAGTCATTATTTTCCACCAACACCGCACCGCGCAAAGATAGTTTTGTACCTTACTGAACGTTAACCATTCACTACTACCTCATATCATGCTAATATCCCACATTCTTGTTTGTCGATTTGATTTTTATGCAAAATAACTAACGATGATAAATGAGCAGTCGTTCGTTGTTGCTCATGTTCGCCCATTTTCCCAATTAAAAGGCAACGACAACAACAGCGTAACTAATTACAGTTGAAGCACATTATATTATCGCTAGGTTCCCACGTAACGCAAAAAAGCTTGTGACCATTTTTCTATAACGTTGCATTATATTAGACTCCCTTTAAAACTGTCATTTCTTTTTGAATGTCGAGTCCCATTGGAAAAGCTCATAAATATCAGAAAAAATATTCCTTTTTTTCCACCTACCTTACCTAGCTACCTCTATTATTAAGTTGTTTTCAATATGATGTATAGTAATAATGAATAATAACAATAAAATTTCTAAATGAAGAAGACGATGATGAATTATCACACATGTTACACATTACATTAATGTATCCTTTTTTATATTTTTAAGCTACGACTTATGTCCGTGTGAATTGATTTAGTAGGGGAGGAATGAAATACCCAGCCAGTCTCCTCCTCCACCACCTCTTTTTCCACCAGCTCATTTTTGTTCATCTTGCATGGTTGAGGTTTTGGGTTAAGGTATCCTCGCAGCTTGCGTAAATGTTTGGTTTGTTAAGCGGTGGCAAACTGTTCAAAGTCGCTCTCACGGATAATCCTGGCCACAGCTTTGTAGTCGTGATGTTTCTTGTGTGCCGAGTAGACGTGGGTGAGGAGGGAGTTGCGCGAGGAGTATACCCTGCCGCAAAGCAAACACTTGCCTTGGATTCTAGCACAATGAACGTCCTCCATGTGACGCTTCAAGGCTGACAAGCTACTCAGCACCTTACTGCAACTGGTACACTGAACGTAGCGCTTCTGTTTCCGTAATCCTGCCGCAACCCCACCGGCACCTCCAGCACCGCCGTGATGATGACTTCTGGAAATAAACAATAGACGATAGAGCATTTTTAATTGATAAAAACATCATAATATCTAGGTAATAACTTTTGGAATATTGTACAACCCGATTAAAAAATGGATGTTCTTTTTGTCTATCATATTATCAAATTCTAATTATGCTGGTTTTTCTCATGAATTTGACGTAAGCGCGGAAAAATTCCATAATATTTTTTATCTTGCCGCAACCTATAAAGCAAGCTTCATTATTCATCAAGATTATAAAAGCCAACAACAACAGGGGTACAGGTATGTAGACTAGTTCAAATCTTCGCTTTCCTCTACATTTTGTCCTTCGGATTTTTCTACTAACCTGGTGGTAATATGAATCTAGACTGGATTAAATAATGGACTATCGGTGGTGACGATGGTGTTACACAACCCTTGTTATTAAAGTTTGCATAACACCATGATAAGATCCTTCATTGTGTATTTTTATGATTGCATACTACCTAAACCACAACAACTACACTAAAGATAGTTGATCTTGAACTAGTAAAAGGCAAGCCACGTTTTCCTACTCCTTTTTTCCATTCAGCAGTCTCGTCTAGAACATCTAGTCTGTCATTAGTTTAGAGCGCAAGCTATTATTATTCCCATTATGCAACTTAGTCATACCAAAAACATGTTTTCTTGCATTTCAACTTCAACTCTTTTCTCTTCATTTTCTTCTACAAACATCTAAATTAGTAAAATTCTTCACGAAAAGATAAATTATACGTTAGCTAATGCATCTTGTGGTCAAATTGATTTTTTTTCTTGAGCATATTAGCATTAATATTATAACTTCCACATTAAGCTACTGTATTGGGTGGATGGCTGACAGTTCATTGGAATTGGGCAATAGTCCAAGCAATAATATAGACGAGCAGATGAGCTCACACGGTTTTTTTGAAACCGCAAAAGGAAAATGCAATTGATCAATAGCACCACATTAATCATTATCATTATTATGGCAGACTGCATATTACTGTGCAACAACTGCATAGTTTCTCACAATACAACGGCTTACATAAAACATGGCCAGTCATGACGATGGTCTCTTGGCTGAAGCAAGAGTCATGCAGCGGTTTTAAAAACTTCTTCCTGTTTTAAAACACGTACCTATTCGTTTATCATAATGAAGTGGCGATACGATGTTTTTTGATTGTAATGATAATCAATTTATGTAGCCAACTAAACGTTTATTAGCACAGCACCTGTTGGCAAACTATAATAACAATTAGCAAATCTTTTTTTCTCTATCTCTCATTCAGAAACCCATTCGGAGTGCTATATATTTTTGAAATATTTATGAAAAAAGGAAACGTTCTACTCTAACGGCAGCAATTTGCCACCATCCATTAACCACATCGCCACGGAGTCTGGCTACTCGTTTCTTATTTTACGGTGCGCATGTCTAAATGAATGTGAGTAGTATGGACGTAATCACAGGAAATCCCAAATCATTTTCAATATTATTTCATCTGACTACTTGACCGATCCCTCTCAACTATAACTTATTTTAGTCACTGCTGCGCACGGGTAGCGAGTTTTGCTACCTGTGAATTCTACAAAATTCTGCTAAAATCGTAGTCCAACGACCACCGTCGCCGCTGGCTTGCATTTCATTTAGGATGACTTGGGTTGATGAGAGTAGTATGAGCTTGAGAGTTGTTCATGTGCATCCACAATAATAAAGTTGAAAAATATTAACTGCCATCGTCATAACTATAACAGTTCTCATTTTACTCACAAAATAAGCAAAAAAAAGTTTTCTTTTTGAAAAAAATTCCCTCAATATGAACTTCTCTCACTCAACTTAACCTCCTAGTCATTTCGATTGGTGATATGGCATTTTATGAATTTTTCTTGCTTTTTGTAGCTTTTCAGCCGTACTAATATCTGTTCGTTGTTCCACAAAGAAGAGCACTAAAACGGCACTTAAAAATCCTCTGCTGATGCTAATGGTAATTGCTATATTTTTAGTGTAATATTCATAATAATAATAAATGCACTATGGTCATCATCGTCGTCCTCATAATAATATGCGCAGTTATAGCTTTACTTACTATTGCTACTTGTGCATTTTTTATCAGTTCATCATACAACAGCAATAAACAATAACATTATTATTATTATATACATAACTAATTTTTATTATGACGATCATGATGATGAGGATGATGGGGAAATTAGTAGAAAAATATATAATAGTGTACGAACGAGCAAAAAAAGTAGATAAAAACGGCTTATGGTAAAGCTCAACCGAAACTAAACTAAGGTATACAACGATAAACGCATCTCATGCAATTCCCTTTGTAGGTATAGCATATCCCTGTAGCCATTTCCTGTCGAACAATCCTCAAAAAAGTTCTCATAACACAGAGCAGACCAGAAAGAGCTCAAATTATTATTACGCAGAAAAACAATAGCTGTAATGCAGTGGCCGCAACAAAAAATATTCCTATTAGCTGTCAAGGATGCTTTTCTTTACACTAACGCTTCTTTATCCTCGTGGTCTTCTTATATTGTACTGTGTTAAATGATAAGTCTATAATGCATAGTCCACTCTCGTAACTAACCCCTCATTTCGTTTGTTATCAGCTTCTCCGCATTTTTTTGTAATTTTCACCTTGTCATTTTATTTTTGCCTAACAGAATGGGGGATGCTACCTGATAGTATGAGCGTATGCAACAAAAATAGAATTGTGGAACAACAGACAGTCAGACAGATTAATCGCAGAAAAGCATCTAATGTACCTAGGAGGAACTAGGTGGATATTATATTAAGTATTAAAGTAGTTACAAGTTAGCGCTATGGCTTTGACTTTTTGATAATAATGATGCGTGAGATGCTCAAGCACATAACAACAGGTAGCAAATTGCTTAAAAGGCTCAGACTAAGAATAAAACAAGTATAATTTGTTAATTTTTTTCTTGGTTGCGTTCTTCAATTTCTTTAGCTTTTTTGCTACTATAATCAATGCCAAAATGATAATGGTAATGATAACGTGATCATTCAGAGTATACTGTTAACTACCCCACCATGAATATTTGTTAATGATACATTTTTATTCAAGTCCAAGTGCAATTTGTAAATGCCTAAATGCTACACGCCGCACACACACAAGTAAACTCAAGTAGCCATAAAATCATTTATAGAATCAAATAAATGAAAAATAGTAGAGAGAAAACAAAAAATATATGATTTTTTGGGGGTAATTACTTTCATATCTAGGAGGAGAAAATTGCCCTCACAGTTTGTAAATTTTCATGTCATAAGTTTGTGCTCATATTAATTCACCATAAAACGTAATATTTTCCTTTTTTGTTGCTTTTGCTTCACTATTTATAATAGCGATGGTTTTACTGAGAAAAAAATATTATTTTGTAACTGATGAGAATAAAGATGACGATGAGAGAGTATATGAATTTCCTGTCCGGGGTGAGCGATGATTATAGACATTGGGATTTCTTATAGAACGTGTATAATCGCATTAGCAGATGACGTCAAACCAGACGAAAATTTGTGTTTTCAAAAGGAAAAATGCTTTTAATGTGTGTTGTGGGCGCATAACTGAATATCAATTAAATCTTAAGCTAGTGTAGGCAACACTAAAAATAAGAGAAATGTATTTTATTTAAATCGAGACAATTGCGAAAGACTTGATTTAATCTTTAAGGAAATAATCTCACGTTCCCCATGACCCAATAATATCATCTCTCAATCAGCATCCAATTCGCCATGA
>JAHZMV010001932.1:0-27812 GCA_027743765.1 Coecobrya sp. COE2
GGTGTAGAAAATTAATAAGGCCCCCGGGGCCACTAAAAGAGCATTTACGGTATGTATAATATATTACAAATATTGACTAATGTGCTACAACCTATAAAAAAGAATGTAAAGGGCATCGCCTACATAATATTTACAGTAGGTAGTACTTTGCGCTAGTTAGTATGATTGATAATTTCTGTCGGCATACTAAAAAGATTTAAGATATTTTATGTCTGTGTGTATGTATATCAGTAGTAGTTAACCAAGCCCTGTAATTACTGGAGAGGATGCATATATCACATTCGGTCGCAAAATATATACTCTCTAAAATAATATCATATTCATTTCCCCATACAGCATTTGCCCTTAAATGAGAATGACGCGAGACCCGATATTTTTTTGTTTGAATTAAGACTTTGATCCAGTTCCAACACTCTCGGTGTGTAGAAATGAAAGGACGTGGTAACAGTGTGCTGCCGCGCTGCTGCTGTAGATATGTCCCATAACAATAATATGGTATTGACAATCTCAGAGAATAAAAGGAAACCTTAATTATACGCTGCCTTCCGACTGATTTTCCTCCTTGTTCATTCAAGCACCACTCTTTTGAATTAAATCTGGATGGTTCACATGCGGCGTTTTTAGGAGGAAAAAGGATTCTTCTGATGAAGCACGTACGAGCGTGGTAGTTTTTTCCCGAATGTTATGCGAGGAATGAGTCTTTCTCAGTTGAGTAGGACCATCCAGTTCCAACTCTCCATATCCCAGGAACTCAAGAATCTCATCAATTTTTGTGGCGTAGTCCCGATGCCCGGCTACAATGGAGCTTAAGTCGACATTATGCATACGTGGATGGGTCCATGTTATTGGCTCTAAGCCGGCCACACTGGAAAGGAAACAAGGAGAAAAAAATACAACGTTGTGTGTTGTTGTGTATATGAAAATACAAATTTGCATAAAACAATCAGAATGGAAATAGAAGCAAACATTGTGAGTCAACAATAAAATACCAAATACATCGCCACTTTACCGCGTTCCATATCATTAAGAACGCAAAACAAATACCATTACAAGCCAACAAACAAATTGTTTAGCATTCCATTTTCGCGATAACAGCAGCGAGCACTTAATATACATAACTTTGAACGTACCGATAGTGGCCTGTAGTGCTCCTATAAAGAAACTTCAGCAGCCAGTCACTGGAGCAATAGCCGTTGACAATATTCCCTGAAACTACCCTGGCGAGCGAGCTCCACGTACTGGCTTTACCTGTTACAGGCGTACCCAGCATAATGGCATCAAGCACAATTCCTTCCACTTCAGATCCCTTTCTCTGTGAAAGCTCCTAAAATGCAAATTCGCAGTTAATTATGCATGAGCTCAGAATAGAGAGAAGAAAAGAAAAACCACTTGAATGAAGAAAGGGATGAGCCACATAGCCTTGAGATTTTATATATGCACCCGTACCATGAGACAATAGAATACCACACGAGCCCCAAGTGATAGTCCGATTAGAGTCACAGGACGGTTTCCATGCTCTCTGGAAAGAAGAACATCCGCTAAAGTTCTACCGATTTGGGCTGATCTCCGACAGCACACCCCCTATAAAACCAAGAGTATAAAACTGAAGTTTTTTATAACCGGCTTGCGGTAGGCATAAAAATGTTTTTATGCGAGGAGAAATACATACATGTCTGGATAAAAAATCATTTAGTTTAATATGCTTGTAGTGT
Organism: Coecobrya sp. COE2; assembly: GCA_027743765.1. Taxonomy (NCBI): domain Eukaryota; kingdom Metazoa; phylum Arthropoda; class Collembola; order Entomobryomorpha; family Entomobryidae; genus Coecobrya; species Coecobrya sp. COE2. Next base: position 1,713 of record JAHZMV010001932.1, read on the forward strand.
TACCCATGGATTATCCAGCACTGATGCCAAAGTAAGAAGGGATGTAGGCCAAGCTATAGCGGTTATCAGACCTAAAAAGTGCGACAGAATTAATCTAATAAAGCCACTTTCTTTTCATGTTGAAGTCCCATTAGGTTCATAATTACTGCTTGCATAAAAAAAATTCTGTATGCACATTTCCCAGTACTGTGTAGCAGAGTTTTACAGCAGTAAAAGTTAAACTGTAGTTAAACTATCATCGACAAACCTGAAAGAATAGTCAGCTTTAGAGCTTCTTGAGCGGCCATAGACACAGCAAAGCTGAGTAAGTAGTCCATAGCTCGTCCAAGTTCAAGTAGATACTGAGACTCGTACATGAGACAATACTGTTCCTGGGATATTTTTAAATTCTTCCATGGGCTCCAGAACCCCTTTTCTCCAGTCTCATCATTAAGCCATCCCGAGATAGCGATGGCCACATGAAGATTTCTCCGGCTACAAGGACAAACGATGTGATTTAAGTATCCGGTTATTATGTTAACACTCTGCCAACTTTCTTTGATCTCGCCATTTGCATCGTATCATCTTAATACTATTTCTTTCATCATCTGCGGCTTACTTTGATGACACTTTGTTGAGTGGTCTAAATTCAAACTCTTCAACTTCTCCGACTCGTCGTTTCATCTTAAACCCAGACAATCCTGCTCCAGCAACCCCAAAAAGCGAACCAATTACAGCCGCTCCTATAATAAATGACAAATAAACACCATTTAATCAACGCAAATTTTTTTCCTACCCAGATGAAAGGCCAGAGACGTTTAATTAAAATGGTCTGCCATTTTTACCAGCAGTACTTCCAATAGCTACCGCAGCTGCTCCTCCAAAAACACTTGCAACTCCAGCGCCTGAAACCCCACAAAATTCCAGAGTGAGCAGACGAACAAAGTATTAAATTTTCAAGACATGCCATTAGGGAGGCAAGAGCTGGAAAAGTTTGTCATTTGCCACATTACCAATTAATGGAGCCGCCAGTCCACCAGTCAGTCCAAGAACGGCACCCCCTCCCAAAGTAGCAAGCCCCACAAGTGCATACCTTTTGATCTTTCTGTTTCGCATTCGCTTTTGACTTTCTTTGGCTTCCTCTCTGAAAAACGGCGAGCGATACAAAATGAAAGCACATACATTAAGTACATAAAATCGAAACCAAACTCTACTAATGTTTGTTCGTGCTTCAAGTCTAATTGAGCTAATCATGTTAAAAATAAACCTTGTGCATAAATAAATGAGAGAAATACAAGGTAGAAGTTTTTGACATACTCGGATTTTGGAGTTACACATTCCTCCGTGATGAATTTCACCGCAGATTCTTCCATCATCTCAACAAGTGACGAGCCAATATTAAGGGATTTGGAAACGCTCAGTATTAAAGCTCGCGTTCGTGCATCGTATTTCCCTATATTTTGTTCAAGAAAAGAGCAACCAAGCCAAAAATTAATTACTTCAAAAAGCTCAAAATCCGCTTAACATCACATTGGATTTGCCAACCGTCTCTCCAAAAACTTCCATAAACTTTATTACAAGCACATAAATAATAGTACAAGTACATCATTACCCGATTGAACTCCTTTTTATAGCAAAGGCAGCATAGTAAAAGGAGAAGAGAGTAAAAATACCTAATTAGTTTTTCATGATATTACAGGAAAAAACCACATCACAAAAACATGGGGCTTAAAGGGTTCATTTATACATGTCATGGTACGTTACACTAGTCCTACTTGATTGGAATTTGCGCAACTACTTCTCTGATGAAATTATATGATGTATATTCATTCTATTTGTACCTTATATAATTTCTACCCACAGAAATAATAATATGTTAGTATATGACCCAACCAGGTAGGCTATTCATTTTAGAAAATGCCTATAGTATCTTGTTACCCCATGGGTGCACCAAATACCAAAATGGGTAACATATTATACACGGATGACATTAACCAGGACACGGAAACGCAGCCAAGGTTTTCACTTTCCTTTCCATGTCATCATAAACTACAATAAAAGCACCTGTCTCTCCTGCTGCTGCTGGCTAGGTGCCTGTTAATTCCACCACCTACCATAGAAATTCCTAATAAATGCACATTCTGTTATTGGAATACCTATTAAAATATGTATCATTACACCAAGTTTGTATGTCCGTTATTATTACTACACAGCAAATACGCACGCAATCATTTTCCATTAGAAATGTTATAAATCATTCCTATATCCTGATGATGAGCAGTTAGATAGGTAGATAAAAAAACCTATCATTTATCTGAAAGAGAAAAGAATGTTCGTTGGGACTACTATACACGTTATCATGTTTTTTTATTCAATGGGACAAATTTGTCTGCATATTGAATGTATTTATGTGTGAGTGAGTGATGCATATGCGTGCTGTATGCTTATTAACTTTCTCCGCTCTAATGTCGAAACTCTTACCAGCAGGTAATTCAATACATTATTTGTAGGGAAAAGGTCACTGGATACGTGATACGTGACAGTATTTCATATGAACATATGCAATTTTTTCCTTCTATTATTTCCTGACAGACTGTTCTTTTTCCCTCTGGTGCTTACTCAATCGTAATGAGGTTCATTATTAGGCAACTATTACAATACAAAAATGTTCGGTGGTAGTATTAGCTCACCTCCTTTCACGGCAAGGTAGACTAGATCTCTGACAATAAGAATAGAAAAAGCGTGTCCCTCCTGCTTGACTAAGTCAACATACACGTCCTCATTTTGAACTCCTTCTCCTCGAAACAATGCAAACATGACTTCATCCGTGTGATCTGGTAAATCCAGATGCTTTCGGACACTGCAAATGACTCCTTCGGAAAAGTGTTGGTGATGAGCATCCTGGATGTACAACTGCTTCAAAGCTAATGAACACAGAGCAGCGTAGCTGTACTTGGCGGCGTCAGTGAACAAACTTATGCTTGGAGGATCACCTCGGTCTATGGAGTCTGCTATCCCCACAGATCCTAAAAGCAGAAAAGAGAAAGAGAAAGCACGGGATTATAGCGAGAAAACAAAAGAGAATGGCTTTGTTTGTAGTCGGAGGGAGAGAGATTACCATAACTCATTTGATTTGATGGAGCTTAACTAGAAAACAAGTTATAGCTAGGCAAACAAAATGGATGATCAAAGTTCATCAATCAATCCATTCTCGCCTAAATAATGACCTGGAAAAAGGGATGTTTATTCTCTCTATGTTTATTAAGGTAATTAATGGCAAAATTTTTCGACCGTTATGTTTCACAGAAAACTGCAAAAACCATGCAAAAACTGACTGGTGACTGGAGAAAGTTTTTTTTTTGTACAAGAGCGGTGAAAGAGAAAGAGCGAAAAGTCACCATCAGTTTTGTATTTTTTGGATGAATTCTCTCTGGTTTGTGTTGTTCTTTGTGTTGTTTTACATGAAAAGAATGCTCAAAGCTGGGTAGTGAATTGGCTGAGGGTGAGAAAATCATGGTTTGTACCTACAGACATTGTACGTGTTCAGTGTGTGCCAAAGCCGGATACACAAAAGACGTAAACGTAGTGAAAGCAAACTTTATTACAAATGATGCATGTAGAATGTAGAAATATGTTATTATAGTTTATGGAATATCCAATATAAAGGCAGGATTTGGCGAGAGAGAAAAAAAGGTCTCAATGCCCCAGACGTAGTATCCTTCCAATCCGCAAAAGTAATTTGTCATTTAATGGAATGTGTTCTGTGACGGCGATGAGTAATGCTGCTGACTTTTTGGAAAGGAGGAATGAAATGATATTTTTATTTTTTTTATATATCAAGTAGCACCAGATAAAATATTTACTTTTCCTGCTTTTTTGTGTGCCAATTCAAACAAAAATATTGGTTCAATATTCTTTTGGGAATACTACAGCTCAGCTATACAATATGTAGATATAATGTATGTATGTATATCATTATGTATTTGAGTTTAAGATCAATGTTTAACGAAAAATGTAAATATTTTTCTGAACATCAGAGTAGAGGTAGGTAAGTATATAATGTCACATAAAAAAAGTGTTTCGTATATACATACCACCTTAAAAATTGATACTTTATGTTTTACTTCAAGTCTCAGAAAGAGAGACTTTGTGCTTAACGAACCATGTAATAAACCAAGCTTTGTACTTCATGCGAACTTTATGAATCGATGATAAAAAACGAAATGTATTTTTATCAGCACACTACTACTCCCTTCAGCCAAGTATGTAAAAAGAAATATTCTAGTTAAGCGTGAATTACATGGATGTATGTACATACATGTGTACTTACAGCAAGTTATAGTAAAAGATAGACATAAATTTTACATTTTTATGTTCTCAACTACAATATTCAATATGTACTAGTAGTAGTGAGTTTTATTCGTGATTCGTTTTAAGACAAACAATGAAAATGAGACTGAAAGCTTGCAAATCTAAAAAAAAGTTTTCATGGCTTGTGGCCATTCTGTCCTGGCTCTTCACTCAAGCATGAGAACAAAACATAGCAAAAATGTAATGTTTCTTTTATGCACTGGCATGTTTCTCCTTTGTGTGTAGCTACCCACTTGAGTTGAAGATCAATTTTGTCAATTGAAAAATATCACATTTTATTAGAAGCAAATAATGAGAAATGGAATGAGACAGCTAGCTTTATCGATAGAGAAACGAGATAGTATTAAAAACAGAGTGCAAATTTGCAACCCGTTGAGCAAACAGCGTGATATTTCTATTTCAGAGTAAATGACGCATTTCTACTATACCACTTGTAACTATTGATATGAATCACGAACAATTAACTTCACTTTAAATAAAAGATACGCATGTGTATATACCTACCTACATATGTATATATTCATGTATAGCAGCAATAAAAAATCATTAATCATTTGTACAGTTTTGCTTTTGACTAGCTAGAAACAAGAATAACGAGATTAAAGTATATTATTGTTGTAATTTATGATTATTTAAGGTTAAAGATGGTAATTTCGTACGCAAAAGGTGCCAACAATTTAACGCAACATAATGTAAAACAACTAAACGGTCTAATGGGATCCGATATACTTACATGTTAATATTATAAGTGCATACCTAGCTTAATGTATTGTTTCATAAATGATGAATTTATTTTTAGGAGCGTTCACTTAAAAGCTACGGTAAAGTAGAAGAATTATAAGTGCCCCTGATGGCTTTTTAAGCTATCAATCTTGAAGACTTATGAGTACTTAACGTTGAAGACTAAAAGTGTCTCTGCAGCACACTTTGTGGCAAGATCAAGAAGCGTTTATTTATATGCTGAGCATGCACTTGGAATTTGGAAATCAATTTATCATGCATGCATAATGGGATGAGCTCATAGCTCATTATGACAAAATGATGATGATAGGCATAAACGATACTTAAGTTTAAGTATGTTTTATTTAACACAGTTATATTTATGTATTCATGCAGATATATATTGAAATAGAATAGAAAACTTACTCCTTGTGTTGTCCTTTGAATGGAATCCGATATTTGAGTTGACGTCAGCCATTTGAAATCATGGAACAGATCCGGAATTTTCAGCAAAATAATTTATTGGAAATTATTATGGAACATTTATACAATGGCTTTCTCAGGACGAAAGTATAAATGGTCTAACTTGAAGTTGTGAGAATCCAAGAATATACTTGGCTAACGGTGTAATTTAACGATACGTAGATAAACTTTACTTTAACAGTAATAACATATTATATAATTACGATTGATTGATTGGATTGAAACACGATTTGAACTTAATTCATGAACACAGAGCTTCTTTAGTAATAATACCTTGTTTCACAGGCAAAAATTTACTAAAAACAATTTATTTCTGCGAATGATTTCTTGTGCGAAGAATGATTACAACTGAATTGAACGTGCTGGCAACTAAAGTTTAGGGCTAAATCAAGTTCATTATAACCCAAATTCACAAAGCTGACAGAAAAATAATAAAACTCTGTAGTTTTATCTTATCTTTCCCCTCTTTTATCTGTTGTATGGATAATGACTCACTGCTGTCATTGTACTAAACCGAAATTTAAAAGGGTTTCAATGATAGTGACGAATCTAACCACGCGCAAAGTATAATGACTTTTAACAATGTATATGTCTATTAAAATGTTTGTTAGTTAATGTTAGTTAATACTATGCATATAGAACTACATCTCTCTCAAAGAATTAATTACTGTCAAGGTACAAGTTTCTTGAGGGGAAAGGAAGCACCACTTAAACTAGGTATATCAAATGTCTTTTCACGCAGACTCGGGCTCCATGAAAGGCGGAGACAGTTCCAAGTTCCAAGAAATGTGTTTCCTTTGCTTAAAGCTGTTTGACCTTACAACGAACGTGTGTAGTGTTCTTAAAGTAAGTCTTCAATTAGTCTAAATACTAATGATCATATACTGTTCGGTTTACTAATTGGCACCAATTTTCCTCTAATACATATTTAATCGTAACAGGCATCTAGTTTCTCTGCTGAATGCGTGTCAAGTAGTAATTTTTTTCGGCAACATTTGATATGTATCGATGATGTGTAGTAGAGCTGATTTATGTCGTTGTTGATGTTTACGTGTAGAAAATTTCACCAAAGAAATTTGGACGGATGTCATCTATCCTAACTGCTGTATATCTATACAAATTTAATTAATTCACATGCGCGCACATATTATATAGTTGATTACATGTAGTAAATTACATCACTGCTCCACCGCATTCTAATTAATTAACCATCCACAATAAAGAATAATGATATATAAAGGATCGGAGTGTTGTCCCCACTTAATAGAAAAGTCTGTTGTTGTGTAATAATGTGTAATTGTGTAGGCCAGTCGGCAGGAAACTGTTATGTCTCGTTGTAAATTTGCACACTCATCCGAACAAAAAGACTTTCTTGATGTGTTGCATAGTTAGTAGGAAAACGATATAAGATATATCACAAATCATTGCCCTTTTGTCAATGACTCAAGTCAAGTCAAACCAAAAAATAATGGTTTTCACTTAATGGACTCATATACAGTTACTTAAAGCATAATAATCAAAGTACATTTATTTTCCCGTTTAAACAAAAAGAAAAACGATAAAAACCCCTTTCGCGTGTTGTGTTTTGTCAGTCCCACATATCATTAAACTTGTTTCCTCCTACACCTTCCTCGTGTTATAATAAATTTTGTACGCAAAAAACCGAGCAGGTGTATGTTTACGTGTACGAAGGAAATTTAACCAAGTAAAAAAAGTTATACGTTGGGAATAATAAAATGGAATGATGAATAAAAAATGGGTGTCAATTAAGGAGCACCAAGAGGAAAACTAAGACACTGGATCAGGAGGGATTCCTTCACCATCATATATAAATAATTTGGAAGGAAATCAATTTTTATGGACGAGACTCTGAGACTGACGTAAACAGAATGCAAATGCAGACTGAGTCTGTGAGAGCTTGTGAGGTACACGTAAAATGGTCCTTTTTCTACCACACAACACATTCCACAACTCACTCTTCGTCCTTCTCACACAAATATATGTGCTAACCGAGTTACTTTACTTCTTAGAGAGAGAAGAAGAAGCTTATGTGGACAAGAAGCAGATGAAGCAGCAGAATCGTGTTTGTCGTTGTCGCACACACATGGAATGGGAGAAAGAAAGCTGTTTTCTCTACACAACTGCTGGAGTGATAAGTGTAAGTGGAGAAAACAACACGTAAACTGGCTCCATTATATGACTGCTACTACACACATACACACGTTATTATTACCTCTCATATTTCTTTTGTGTATGCTCACAAGTCGCAAGTGATAGCATAACTGTGGGAAAAGTGCTTCTGTTCAGAAAGAAACATCTCTTTTCCTCCTGCTGGCATGTCATACTAGAGTTTGTACAATGGCTCGGCTCACAAGTATTGCCACTTGTGTACTACGCAGACAGACCACATTGCAAAATATTTTTCTTTAGAGAAAAAAAAGGAACGGATGAGGAAAGGAGAGCGTGTGCTCTGACGGTGGTGGAGGATCATGCAACGCTCTCCAGAAAAAAAACAACAGGGGAAAGTAGTCTTAGGACAGGAGATGGGAAAACTGGGAAACAAAACTGACACTCTCTTTAGAGCTGAGAGTGAAAGAGAAAGAAAGGTCCTTTCTCTGCTTTTTTTTCGGTAATATATAAGTTTGCCCTCTTCTGTCTACATTATCAAGATATGATTATTCTCTTATGAATGGGATGAATATTATCCGGGCTTTTTTTATGTATTATAGCTAAACCTCTAGTAGTCAGCTTTTCCTTTTCGTTTTCCACCAAATTTTTTTTGTTCTCTTTTCTTTTGATGATGGTAGCGATGGTGGTGGTGGCGATCGTGATGAAAAGAGATTACTTTTGTGTGTATCTCTGCTGGTTGATTCGATGGTTGTTGTAGCGGTAGCGGTGATGATGGTGTTGAGAAAGAAAGGGAAAAAAGAGGAGCACACACACCACACACACTCACAGGCACCGAGAAGAAAAACACTTTCGCTTGTAACAGCCGGAGGGAAAGTGGAGGTTATCTCTCTTTTGGAATATTAGGATAGAAAAAAAACTCTCTCGCTGCTGCTCACCACACACAGTGTGCATGCAACTGACTGGAAACTGTTTGGTTGGATGTTTAGCCAGACTAGACTGGCTGGAGAGAGGGAAGCATGTGACGTGTGTATGTGATGGGAAAGATGTTGTTGTGTGAAGCAAAATGGAAAAAGGAACGAGGATCCAAAGCGAAAGAGAGAGAGATAATAGTACAAGTCAGATCATTGTAACCAACAAAGCAGGACGAACAACCAAAAAGGAACAGCAGGAGAAAAAAAATGTATAGAAATTGGAGTACCAGTCAGAGCCACAACGACCATAAAAACCAGTAGCAAAGAGAATCATAAGAATAAGAAGTAACCTTGGACTAGTATAGTAGTCACATCACATTCGCATATAATACTACTTCGACAACGGCACACGTACACACACAGACACATAAATGAAAACGAACAAAAAAACACACATGTGTATGCTAATAATACGAGTATTCTAGAGGACCTTTAGAACGACGTCGGTGGTGGTGATGGGTACCTATAGATGAATTGTTAGTATGTATGAACGGATACAATTCATGGCAGAGAGTTTGTAATGGAACAAAAGTATATGAAAAAACCTATCCAAAAGAGCAAGGATTCATCGTCACACGACGACACGACGGAGAAGACGAGAAAACTATCAAAATGAAACAGAAGAAAAATGATACATAGTCAAATAATGTTAAGATGCTCACTGAATGAAACGTTATTATTGTGCTATAAATACAATGCAATGTGATCTATATTATTTGTGAAATAGATACCATTATGCATAATATGCATACTAACAAGCCATATGGAAGCCAAAAAGTTTTTACATAACAGGATTGTATAATACTACATGTAGTAATAACAATATTATCATCAAGTAGCAAGTTTAAGCTTCATGCTCATTGCTCCCAACAAAAATAATATACATGTTTAGTGTGGCAATAGCAATAGCCTAGAGTATAGCACTACCTCTGCCTCCACAATAATACCTAAAAAATGTTATCATGAACGTACTATTATTATTATTATCATCAGCTTCCAAAAAGTGAGTGAACGAGCGAGAGCGAGACTAATGCACTGAACATGTTTCATATTATTATCTAATTTCATTTTTTGATGGGATAAAGTAGGAGTTCAAACAAAGTGAATTAGGCGAGAGATGATGTTTGCTGTTTTTGGAATATTATTATGTGTGTGTGGTAGTACATAGTAGTCTAAAAAAGTATAGTAGGTTGAATGAAACCAATGCCATGTTTAACAAAATGTAATCACTGACTGAGTCAGAGAGAGAGAGAGAGAAACATAATACAATGTTAACAATAGTACAGGAACTGAATGCTAAAAAAGAAGATGGAAGTTCGCATAAAACAGACACACAAAAATAGTAGAGAAAGAGATGTGTGTGGTGGTAGCATCATCATTTTCTCTCTTGATTCGCTTGTATAACTTTTATTTTGCCATGGCCCAAGGAATACTTTACGAAAAAATAACGCAATATTATGTGTACCCAATGTACCTAATGTTATTTTCTGTTATTTCATGGGATATTTTCCCAACATTCCAACAAAAATTCCTCATGCAACATTTATATTATTATTCTGGAAACGGCAAGAGCGTAAACTGGAAATGGGATGAAATTGATGGTGGAGGAAAGGGAAAAAATAGGCTTTTAAGATAGGATAATATCGCACGTTGCCCCAAAGGTAAACAGTTTCGTATTTGTGTGCTTATGCTTGTTGTTGTTGAGTTACATATATTATGATGCTGTGCAAATAAACTGCAGACAGGAAAGAAACAAGTGACCAAAAACATTATAAAATATTCCCTGTGTTTTTTTTAAAAAGCTTGTACTTATATATTTTGTATCATTTCCACATAATACATATTATGATAAATATACATATACATTCAACCAACAGGATTGATCAAGATTTAATACAACTGTGATTCTCAGAAGTGGCTTCCACACACACACACCGAGAATCCATTGAGAATTATAAGCCGAAGTTCATAAATAATTGATGCAAACAAAGAGAAACTTTTCTTTCTTTCTTCCATATTATATTATATATTCTCCCGGTAAAATACGTGGCATATGGACAAGTATTACGTTACACGACCATTACGTATACGTACGTACACACACAGTTTTTTTGGAAACATATTGTAAGAAATACGGCAGCATTATTGTATGTAAACTGATGCGGTTCCATTTTGTGGTAATAATTCTGCCCTATTTCAGATTCACAAATAGAGAAAATTAAAGTTGAAATGCAGGGAATTTCGGAATGGAGTCGGGTTGAGATTCTGAGAAATCCACGAGCATGTAAATGACACCAGCAAGACCTTCGTATAAGGACATGGGTCGGTCAGGATCTCGTATACTTTTGGTTCCGTAGGTGAAACAATACTCTGCAAAATTGTGGCTTCTTTTTAACCAACGCTCATCCTGTGGAAAGAAAAGGAAAAATTGGGTTTTGTGTAAACTGTAGCAATGATAGCGTAATAACTTCCATAATGGATTACCAGGAATCAACAAACTTTGTTAGAGAGAAAAGAGAGGATATTAATGTAGGCGGAAGACAAGGAGGTAGTACATAGAACGCACATACACATGCACACGCTAACGTCTACATAGGTAAATATAATATTGCGAATTAATATATGTGCATACCTGAGTGTGTGAATATATGGCCATGAGAGCATAAGCATTTCCAGAAACCCCGTGGCAAATCCCGTACCCTTTCTTCAGGAGGCCTCTGCTCCATACTAATTCTCCGCATTCTAATGCGACATTTAAAAACTCCTGAGATCCAAATACCTGTATAACAGTTAGGATAATGGCATAAAAATAAACGATTATATACTCGGTAGCATGATTATTTGATAATCTTTCTTGGTAATCTGCTATCGAGAAAATGACAAAGACTAACGTTGGATGCTTCCAGAAAAAGAATTACGGCTCCGGGAGCACCGTGACACCAATGAATCAGCCTGTCATCATTAGATCCCACTGATGACTTGAAGTTTCCCGAGGGAAAACGTTGTTGCGTGACAAGCCATGACAAAGTCTGCTGGATTAAAGCTTCATGACCAGGAGCCCAATAGGCTTTTGCCTAAAAATATTCCAAAAGCAATAACAACAACTGGTAAATATACTTGGTCATAATAAATGTATTGGGAAAGCTCCAAAAACGGTTTTCTAATGATAGTATTTTAGATAATGTAAAAACTGAAATTAATACCTTGAGGAGTGTGTACAAAATTCCTATGTATCCATGAGCTGCTCCAAGATATTCCTTCTCATGCCATTCATAATACAAACGGTCTTTGTGCCTTCCAAGCCCTGCGTCTATAAACACAATACAAACCAATACAGTATAATAAATTCAATACAATTACATACCTATAAGAATAAAATAAATAAAATAAAATAAATAATACCTATAATACTGGCAACAATCTGAGAGATAAATGCTCCTTCAACCTTGAGATCATCAGATTCTGCTTGACTATTTAGGAAGAGTAGGGCCCATAAATAGCCTGCTCTTCCGTACAGAATTTCGTTGGCGGTTTCTGGGTCCCTTGCAAGCACAATCCTTCTCAGCTCGATCAATCTGAATAAATTGAAGAATTAATCATTATACTATTTACACAAATTAAATGTTTTTACGGTAGTAGCTACAATGTCAGTAGTAATTACTTTTTCAAACAAAGGAGTTTGACTTTCTTCTCAATGAGAGATGAGTCAGTGACAATGGCCATAACAAGTGGTCCTGCATCGCCACTAATGAATGAGAATCGTCGTCCTTTGAGACCACTCTTACAAACAGCCAGAAGATTTTGAATACGCTAAAGTTTAAAACATATTAGTATTGTGAATTATTAATCATAACATGTTGGAGAAAGCATAGTTTCATTAATTAACATATAATGAATAAATACCTCTGGTGGAATGGGCTTTTTGGACATTTTATACATGTACCAATACNCAGAGATGAGTCAGTGACAATGGCCATAACAAGTGGTCCTGCATCGCCACTAATGAATGAGAATCGTCGTCCTTTGAGACCACTCTTACAAACAGCCAGAAGATTTTGAATACGCTAAAGTTTAAAACATATTAGTATTGTGAATTATTAATCATAACATGTTGGAGAAAGCATAGTTTCATTAATTAACATATAATGAATAAATACCTCTGGTGGAATGGGCTTTTTGGACATTTTATACATGTACCAATACAAATAGTATACTCCAACTGAGCCTGTGTAAACTGAGTAGTCAGAATCCATACTTTGCGTTTTGGCACCTCGTTCCAATCTCAACAATAAACCGTTGGCTGAAGACTGCATTGCAGCCCGGAACCCTGGACCAACCTGGAAAAAAAATTATAATGATTACAATTTAGTAAATGTTATACAACCCAACTTTTACCAATACACAGCACTTCAATTTACAATTAAACTTACCAGTTTATCTAACTCATCCTCCTTGCCATACCATGGATTGGCATAATTGCGCTCCGATTCTTGACTCATTTTTTAAAATATATCCTATCACAGTGAAAGTAAACTCTGTATCTTTTGACTTGACGTATATTATAGATAACTTGCCACAAAAATATTTATAGTTGCTTGCGTATCACTTTCTCTTTATAAACAATCGCTCGCAGTAAGACTCAATCTTTTCCGTTTCTTCAAAAATAATTAAAAATTTCACAATTATAAATTGACTGTTTTTTTAAATTAAAAAATGACTAGAAAGAAACAAAAGATTGTTTCTTGGAATGTGAAAACTTATGACATGGATACGTTCCTAATGTTTTGGAAAGCACTCTGGCTCCACTTTTTCTGCTCTTCTTTCCTTCTTCTCCCTTTGCACCTACTCAAAATGTACATTGTACACTTTCCCCATAATATAAGTACATTGACAAATAATATGTGTTTCCTGCACGTGAATGCAACAATAGAGATCCGAGAAGGTACATATTTTTTTATTATTATGTGCAGTGTGTGAGAATCTTAAACACTTCTTGTAATTACCAACATGTTTGCGTAGGTAGGTTGATCGACAGTCAAAGCTGGAAATGGTATATAAACTTTTCCCTTATAATATGCCTTGCATACATAGATCATTACATAAATACATACACAAAAAAATATTTTTATCTTCATAAAACCCTTTTCTTTCCCTTATCTCATATACCCCAACTCATATAGAATACCCAACATTTGTGCCATGTATCTTGTAGAAAACATATACCTGGTGAATAAGGTACCGGAAAGCTTGTGTATTAGCATAGCATATTATTTTCTGGTAGTAGTACATCTAAATGCCCAATTTAGGTATCACTTTATGTCTTCCCTTTTTCCATATACCATCTTTCTTTCACTACCATTCCCTGGACAAGGTATGCACAATGTTGAGGAGGATGGAATATGCAGACATATAAAACCCAAACAAAGCAGAAAATCTGTGAGTAGTAATGTGTGTATATGTAGTATGTCAGCTACTACTACTACTACACAAGTGAATTTTAAGTTTTTTTGTTAAAATGTGTAGTAGTAGAGTTGTTTGGGTTTGTTGAGATGTTAGGGCTCGCCAATGTGCAGCACCTCATATACGTCTCCTCATTCTCCTCACATTTCTATACCTTACAGAGAACTCTTATAACTCCTTGTTCGTCTTTCCTTTTTATGTATTTTTTTTCTTATGATATGCAATGTTGAAAATGATGATGTTTCTTATATAGGCATGTTTAAAGCACCAGAGTGGTAGCGCACACACATAATAATAACAAGCAATTTTTTTCCTTTACATTTTTCTACACACTTTTCCATTCGCTTCTTCTTCTCCTTTTCCTCTTTATTTTTTCCCAAAATTTTAAAGATTACATCGCTCTACCAACTACACTAGAGAGAAAGAGAAAGAAACACATGTCATAAAGATGTAAATGAGATGCACAAGTGCCAAAATAGGAGGAAGGGAAGAAAGAGAATGATTTTGTTCTGATTTTCTACTTAAATATATTTAGCTCTATAATAGTTAGCACGTTATGTATTAAACGTAGAATAGCAGGCTTCTCTAATTCAGTAAGTGTGCAGCAAAAAGAGTGTGTGTGAAGCTTCAAGTTCAATTTCAGTGTGCAAATTATATTACAAGTAAATCGATTGAGACGACTCAAGAGTAATGGCAAATTTTGAAAGGAAACATTCCACATGCTTATCTTTTTCCTGAGAGAAGAGGTCCTTCACTTTAGTGAAGTAAGTCATAATATTTGTGTATGGTCACATTAAACATTTACATTATGCGTGTACATAAATTGAACAACAAGCAGATAAGACGGTTATCATGTCAAAGGCCAAATACCTATGTGAAGATGTGATAGTAATCATGCATGTTCGCGTGATTCCCTAGTTCATATACGAACAGACGATAGGCCCGACACAATGAATAGTTGCAATGAAATGTCAATAACGAAGGCAAGAACTGTGATCATTTTCTCTCACTAAGCAAACTTTAAAGGAAGAACAGTCAAGATATGCGCAGAAACATAAACTACGTTCTTGACTGATTACGTTGTAAGTATAAATGATGTGGTCATCAGTCATCGTGATCAATGCACTTATTTTAATGGTTGTAAACTGCGTTGTGATGTTGATTACTCAGCAATTCTGAACTGCATAAACTATTTTGATGAATGTGTCCATATTAATTAAATGTTTTTCTCTGTTCTCGTTTTTTCAGAGCAGTTGCCACTTTCACTGGTCCATGATGATGTTGACAACTGCCGAAAAAAGTAGTGGTCTCGGACACAGCATTTTCATACTTCTGCAGTAATTCATCCATTAATCTTGTCGTGCAAAGCAGAAAAAACGGATCTCAAGTTTCCAGTAATTAGTTTTTTAATGAAATTATGACGAGGTGGTTTTGAGGTGAGTGTATTGCTACCACACAATGCGTAAGGAAGTGGTAGACTCGTTGGGGAGGACGATCCATTCCATGATAGCATGGCTAATGGTGGTGATAGCAGTAGCGATATTGATAAGCGTCAGGGCTTCTGCAACGAGCTCAACATCCAGTCCACCGACACTTTGGAGGCTTTTGGTTCCATTGTCAGGGGCGGAGGAAGGCAGCGAATACAATGATCTCATGGTTCCTTGCAATAGGTCCCGACATCACATTATCAATGCTACTTACGGTGTATTGAGTGACGGGCCCGGTAATTATACTCAAGAAACTACTTGCGAATGGCTTATTGAAGGTATAATGAAAGTTACCTAATGTACTTTACCATCATAAAAATTGGTTACTGATTCATTTTTATACATAATTGTTTAGCTCCAAAGGGCCACTGGATAAGCTTACATGTTGATGAAGTCAAGACAGAATGCTCATACGATTATTTATTTGTGTTTGATGGCAACTCGTATCAGAAAGGTCAGGGGCGGTTATTGGCGTCTTTCAGTGGGAATTCTAAACCTCAAGTAACCTTGCTTGCTCAGTCGGGTTATGTAAGTTAATGTGGATGCGTATATTTATGACACTTAATGACAGTCTGACAGCTTATGGGAAATAAATAACCCAAGCGTTTTGAATTTTTCAGATGCTTCTTCTTTTGTTCTCTGACCCGAATTACACGCTGGAGGGATTTAAAGCGGAATATACGGTTTCTTTATGTCCCCTAAATTGCTCAGGTGCTGGAGAATGTGTGCAAATTCAAAATGAGCACATTTGTAAATGCCACGAATCTCGTTACGGTTTTGCTTGTCAAAACATTGCTGTACCTTCAATTGCAACTATAAACGCAACATCATCAGTAGCAGCTTTCGCTGATCGACTGAAGGAAACGGCCAAGTCACAAACGCGAAATTTAATATCTGCCAATTATAAAAGTCCCTTGGCGAGAGTGGGACACTCGGCAATCCAGTTAGAAAATGCTTTGTATATTTTCGGCGGATACGACTTAAACGATGTACTGGATGATCTCTGGGTGGTGGATATGGATAGAAACAATGCAACACAAATTTTGAAGTCACAGGAGGATGACTCCTTCTGGCCCCAGGGACGTTACGGCCATGCCGGAATTCCCTACGCTGAAGGGTTCCTATTGTATGGAGGCTACTTAAGGGGAGCTGGAATCACAGACGAGCTCCTGTACTATAACGTTAAAGAAAATCAATGGAGTGTGATACCCAGTAACGGCAGGCTACCCGCATTAGCTTATCATACCATCACAAAGGCAAGTACTTACGCGTACGTTTATGGGGGTGGCACAAGATGGGGTGGATTTTCCCACAGTTTATACAGACTTCGGGATCATCAGCCTTCGGAATGGGAGCTGATAATTTCCTCGTGCTGTGGAAAAGCGGAGGATAGAGCTGTTTTGGGTCACACGATGACATTCTGGTCAAACAAAAACGCACTAGTTCTTTACGGTGGTGTTGGAGCCGCCGACATGGGTCGGTTCTCCAAGCTTTCCAGCAGTATTTATTTATATCTCATTGAGAGCAATATGTGGCTCAAGGTGGAAAATCGACGAAATGGAGGATTTCCATATGCCAGCGGTCTAACTCCGGAACGGGCATTCCACACAGCTCATATTGTGGGGCACTATTTAGCCATTTTAGGTGGCTACAGTCACGTTCACAATCGCGACGAAACTTGCTATGCAGCCGTGGTACTCGTGTACAGTTTGGAGTGTCACATCTTTCTGCCTCAAAAGGCGAGTCTCAGACTGGACGAAGGGATATTTGCTCATCAGTCGTTTGTCTGGAAGGACGAATTTATTCTTGTGGGTGGTTATCGAGGATATCTTAATCAGCAGCTACGCAGACTTTCATTGCCGTTTAGTAACCGAACCACAGAGTCATGTGCGGACTATGATCAATGGCAGTGGCAATGCGCGTCTGACCCAAAGTGTGGATGGTGTCCTTCGTTAAAGAGATGCTTTGAGAAAACATCCGTTTCCAACAATTGCACAAGCAATTTACACTCTCTTCAGTGTCCAGGGATATGTTCGTCACTGACCAACTGCATGTCATGTACCCTTCCAGGAATGCACTGCGCCTGGTGCGACTATACAGAGCAATGCTGGAAGAAGGACGAAATGCGTGACGTTTGTAACCCAAAATCTTCGGCAAATAAATCCTTAAAATATCAACCCAGCGACTGTTTCGATAAAATCTATCGATTGGGACTCACACAAGTTGAGTATAGGCACCCGATAGACTTCAAAACTCCTGATAACGTCAGGATTACAAATTCATCCGTGCTCATTTTATCGAGGGACTACGCTGGGGGAAGTGGAGGTAATCGGGAGGTTATTTCCGAGTTACGTGGCTATTTGGAAGGGTATTCACTACAAGGAAGTACTGGAAAGAAACTAGAAATTTGCACATTCCAAACCGAAGTCAATCTCACCGTGTCTAATTCGGAAGAAACATACAACGCATCTTTTAATTGGACTGATCATCATCACTGCTACAATCTTACTTTCAGGTCGGGGAAACCTGTACTGCTGCTACCGGATCTCAGATTGTTGCTTTATATCTCGGCAAAGAGCTTCAGCTTGGATATCAAACAGGAAAAGGCTGGAAGGTACTTTTTACCCCTTTCCTTTGCATGCAAAAATGATTAATTTACTTCATCAATTAATTAATTACGTGTTTGAATGTTTCATTAGAGTTCACATACAACACAAACCGACACCATCTTCGAATTTGCGCACTTTGAAAAAGGAAAATTTGCGACCTTATGAAAACCTGGAAGACTGTTCAACGCACATGACCTGTTTAGCTTGCATGGTCAACGCACTGTGTGCATGGAAAACGGAAACGTCTCAATGCATTAACCGCACAACGAAAATTTCAAAGGAGATTAGCGTATATCCGGTTGTACTTAATCCGGACGACTGCCCTTTATGTTCGGACAAACGGTTTTGCGAAGAATGTGTTCGGAAGCCTGTTGGTGGAGTGGATTGTGAGTGGGATGAAGATGATGCCACATGCAACAGGAAAGGCAGACGAGAAAATAATACGATCAAGTCTGTTGGACAGTGTCCAATGGAATGTCATTTGCGGTCAAACTGCAGCTCATGTTTAAATTCTCCAGGATGTGTTTGGTGTGAGCAGCAGCAAGAATGCTTTGTTTTTTCAGTGTACACAAGTCTCTATCAGTTTGGAAAATGTTATCAATGGGCTGATAAACCTGAGCAGTGCTCCAGATGTGAAAATCAAATGAAATGTGAGCCATGCGTAGAACAAATGGTGAGTTAGTGATAATATAAACATTTACAAGTAATTTGTATACAGTTTTTAATGAATTTCTTTATATTTTTCATTTAGGGATGTGGCTGGATCTACGATGACCAAGGAGGATCTTGCACGGAAGGGGATTTTTCTGGTCCATATTCACTGCCCTCCGTTGCTGGAACAAAATCTGTTGAAAGTACTGATTTTGATTTTACTGATGAAAACCAGTTGCAAGTTCTTAGCTCAGAGACATACACCAATAAAACCTGGACATATAGCATTTGTCCGGATGTAGACGAATGCGCTTTAAATCTGCATGACTGTGATCATCCAAATGCTACTTGCGTGAATACCCCAGGATCGTACAAGTGCATTTGCAATCGGTAAGAAATAAAATTAGTTCGTTTGAGATAACATTTTATTAAAAGTATATATACTTTAAGCTTTATAAAGCTTACTTTCTCAAAAAAACGGTATGTTTTCTTTGCAGTGGTTATACAGGAGATGGAAAAAGTTGTGAAAAAACGTGCCTGCATCCCTGTAAAAATGGATTCTGCTCTTCAGAGTACCTTTGCGAATGTGACATTGGATGGTCTGGTGTGGATTGTTCAGTGGACTGTGGCTGTCATTATCATTCATATTGCGAAGGAGGCGGATGTGATGAATGTAAGAATTTCACCACTGGTGAACACTGCGAACAGTGTTTGGAGACCACCTACGGAAATGCTACTTTGCCAGAAGTAGGCTGTAAACCTTGTGAATGCAATGGTAAGGGAAAAGTGGTAGAAACATTTTCTAGTCAATTTGTGTGGCTGAGCTCCAAAGTAAAAAATAATAATTCTCTAAAAATATCCAAACAGGTCACGGGGATGCGTCAAAAGGAAAATGCGATCAGATCACTGGGAAATGTCATTGTCTCCCAAACACCAACACGGAAGGAGACCATTGTGAAAACTGTTCTGCGGGTTATTACGGTGACCCAAAGAATGGTCAACCATGTTACAAGACATGTGGAGGCAGAGTAGTTCTAACAGGATCTGAGGGCTATTTTGGATTTCTTGCGGAAAAGAACAAAACGTACTCTCCCAGATTTTCATCTCGTAGATACAGTTCCATTGATGGAGAACATATTCCTCAGAATGTACCGGTGATTAAGCATTGCTTGTGGTTAATTCAATCAACGCCAACGGAGGAAGAAGAAACCAATGATGTGTTGGATGACGAAGTGGAAGCGTTAACTTCCGGGGAGCCCATGCGGGAGGAGTTGGTCATTGAAATTGGCAAAGATTACTATATTCCTTGCTCAAGGAATGGTTTGCAAATATACAGCTCCTGGGCTGGCTCAAGACATCATGCCCCTTTGATAGCTACAATTTGCTCAGACGATTATGACTATGACTCTCCCGACACTCGGGAAAATGCAATTGTTACAATTCCTGGAAGGAGCGCAGCAATACTTTTTGAATTTGCCCAAATGGGAATGGTCAAACTTTCCTTCAACGCGTCCTTCCGCCTCCTAAGAAAACGAACATTTAATCATCCCCATCCAGTTATAACAGACTCTGCAATAAAAATATCCAAACTTTATGATGGAAGATCCGTACTGAGCAGATTTGGACATAGTTTGCACCTGGAGTCCAAGAATCTCTGGGTTTTTGCCGGTTTCTCTTTATCTCATGGACCGCTAAACGATATTCGGCATTATGATCGAGAGTCTGGAATGTGGGTTCCTCTCACCATCACCGTTGTCCAAAGCGAAGAAGCTGTACCAACTCCACGCTACTTCCACGGTGGAACCCTAACTCCAACTTCTACCATTTTAATCCATGGAGGCATCACTTCTAATCTGACGTTCTTATCAGACACCTGGAAATTCGATACAAGATCCTCTCGTTGGACCAAGTTTTGCGAGGGTCCTTCCGACGCTCCCAAATTGGCTGGTCATACTCTCACCGTGAAACCGGAAGGGGATAGTTTTATCGTGATTATGATTGGAGGATTCAATTTTGTAGAAGGATTCTCTGACAAAGTGTACGTTCTTTCTGGGAGTGAATGCTGGACTCCTATTGATACAGTTGGTTCAGGACCTGTTGGCGTTTATGGACATTCTGCAGTGTATCATCAGCAGACAGACACTGTATACGTGTTTGGAGGAAAACATTATGAATCACATCAAGTTGTAGATTCATCCCGCTTGTTTTCTCTTAATCTCCCGACAAAGAGATGGTCTCTCCTTCCACCTGGAGAAAACAACTATTGGCCACCACCCTTGGTTTTTCCCCCAAAGAAATTTTTCCATTCAGCCGTATCAACCGACTCTTACATGTTAATTGTTGGAGGATCTGGAAACACAAGAAACGTTTCAATGATTGCTTACGTGTACAACTGCAACTCTTGGCAAATACTGGACCAAATTCAAGGGCAAGAGGAATTGAATCACGTTGCGGGAGCGTCTGCCATCTATGGACACCAAGTTTTAACAATGGGTGGACTTCAAAGGGGTTCTGCAACAGAGTCGATTTACCAAATTTCGGTTCCAGAGGATATCCTCTGTTCCATTCACAATACCGAAGAACGATGCAAGGCTGCAATGTACTGTTCCAAATGTTCTTCAGATAATGCCCAAAAAGAGCAATGCTACCGGGCAGAATTGGAAATGCCAACAAAGTGTTCGGTAGGAGCAACGAATATCCAATTTTGGCGTGGGAATTTCTGTTCCTCGCTTAGTTTCCAGGAGGGAAAGTGTGAACGCTTGAGAACTTGTGGAGAATGTTTGGCTGTCTGGCCAAGTTACCCTAATTCCTCCCAAGGCTGTTCCTGGTGTACAACCAATTATAATCTTGGAAGGTGTATATCTTCCCTAAAGACATGCGACAGCGAAAATCAAAAGGGTCAAAAGCAAAGAACGGTAGTGGATTCAACGTACTGTTCCGACTGCAGTGCGTCCCACTGTGAAAAATGTGGCGCCCAAGGATGCATTTGGTCCAGGCAAATCATTCGCAATCCTCACCGAGGAATTGAGCTCAGATTTTCTCCGCAATATGACTGGAGCTGTGTTCCAAAGTTTATTCTAAACAGTACTTCACTAAGCGTGCTTTCATCGCCCCCGGCTCCCTGTACAGCCCCATGTTCGGAGCACACCACTTGTCAAGAGTGTGTGAAATCTGCCGGAAATGAAGGAGGATTCGCACATTGTCGGTGGAGCGTTGCCTTGAATAAATGCATTTCTCCTGCTTACACCCCTTTGGTCTGTTTTGGAGGAGTTTGTGGGGCAATCCTACAATCAGATGCGGCGATTTGCCCACTGGATTGTGGGGTACTGCGATCCTGTTCAGCTTGCTTGGAAAACCCTTTGTGTGGATGGTGCTCAGCAGAAAATAAAAATGGCGAGGGTGTATGCGTCGCCGCGGAGAAAGTTGTCGGGGAAGGATTTTCCTGTGGACCAGGGTTCAATTGGTCATACCATATATGCCCAAAGGAAAACGAGTGTACCAATTTTCACCATGACTGTGATCCCGTTAGTGAAGAGTGTATAGATCTAGAAAATGGATTTAAATGTCAGTGCAAACATGGGTATAATCGGACGGAAACAGGATGCATTCCTGTTTGCACCAATGGCTGCGCAAATGGCACGTGCGTGGCTCCAAATAAATGTGAATGTCACTTTGGATATGTAGGGAAAAACTGTACTAATAAGTGTAACTGTAACGGGCATTCAAACTGCTTAGAAGATGACTTGGATAATTGCACAAAGGTAAGGAAGAAATCAGAAATAAGCTGTACATAATTTGCACATAGTCCCGAAAGACAATGAACTTCCGTTTTGTAAAGTATATAATTCTGTTAATACTTACTTTAATATTAATTCAATTATTTTAGTGCCTGAATAATACACATGGTCCTCACTGTGCAAAGTGCAAAGCATTTTACGTTGGAAATCCGGAAAACAACGGTGCCTGCATTTCCTGTCATGACTATTGTAATGCGCATACTTCAATCTGTCTTTCTAAAGAAAACTATAATCAATGGTGCAATACCACACTCACCTCCAATTTCGATCAGGAGAAACTACGAGAAGAAATCATTGCCAGTGGCGTAGTTTCAGGACCCGTAAATGTAGCTTATTGTTGCGGATGTAGTAATAATACGACCGGGGATAGCTGTCAAGATTGCTTTTCAGGTTTGTCACTTAATTTAAAGGGTTTTAAAAAAATATAGCTATGATGAATTTAATGTAAGCGTTTTTTCTGGTAATTGGTGTAGGTCACTTTAGAGCAGATAAAGAATTGAAGCAACCCTGCCGTAAATGTGAATGTAATGGTCATTCCGACACTTGCGACTCTGCAACTGGCCTCAAGTGCCAATGTGGAAACAATACGGAAAGTGAGGATTGCTCACAGATTACAATTAAGCAGGTACATATTTTACGATCAAAGATTTACTTTACAAAAAATAAATGTGCAAAACTAGTTGCATAAATGATCTTTTTTTCGTTGATTTCAGAGTACGCATCATCAGTGCTGGAAAATGCAATGTGCCAAATGTAAGGATCACTACTTGGGTTCCCCAACGTCGGGTCATCAGTGCTATAAACAGCTAAATGTCGATTTAGAGAGTTGCTTTAGTCCAGAAACAAGTAAGTGATTTGTCATGTACCTAATCTCACAGTGCCCCATGAAACAACAAAGAAATGATTTGTAATATTTAATTGTTATCAAAATATGTTTTATTTTACAGAGTCGTGCTCGCTAAGCCCTGAACCGCTATTGTCAGGTTGGTTTCACAATTAAAAATATGAGACTATAATTGTTTTAGCAAGGAAAATTATATTTAAAAATGCTTGAATTTTTTAGGGCGCACGTCTTTCTTTGCGATTCAACCAAAGTTTATGAACGTCAACATTCGAATATGGTTGGATGTGACAATAGGAGCAATTAACGTTTACTTGGCATCGAAGGATGATACATTCCTGGTTCATTACGATAATCAAAGCAATTTGCATCGGGTAAACAGTCCAAATATTTTACTGCATATTGAAAGCAGAGTGGAGTTATGAAGTGAACGAAAACTAATTCTATATTTTCATTATTTTCTTGTAGATTGAATTTGATACAAAGTACGGCTTAGCAGGGCTGCGCAGTGATATGGGACGAAGCAGTCAATCTTCCAGAAATCATTTTGTGACACAGGATGAGGGAGCGTCTGATGAATCTCAAACTCTAGATATGTTGTCCATTGAAAATTTTACCGAATTAGGTCCCACAACTCAACCCCTCACCACTGCCATTCCCGGAATGGGCTATAAGTTAGTGCAAATAGAAGCAGCAGGATTTGCTAGTTATCATACAGTAACTGACCAGAAAGCAGTTCTTTTGGTGAAGAATCTCAGGAATCGTCTTGTGGTTACTTTGCCACAGGTAAATTGAAAAATTTCTCAATTGTATAACATCTATTTTTTGTACAAGTTTAATATTTTCATACACGTAAAAATTTGATTTATCTTTATTTTCCAGGAGCATCATGATCTCAGATTAACAAGATTCTACTTAATACTCGAAGGAGTTGGTGATAAGTCTTATGGTAGCATATTTTTTAGGTAAATCATTTTCCCATTTTAATTTCATTCCAATTAAATTAAAATATGTACCAAATTTTTATGAATTCAACTTCATTCTATTTTGTCCTGAAAACGGTAAGTCCCCTTTATATAACCGTAGTAAACTCAAGTATGTAGCATTTGCACAAAAGGTCTAATAAAAATCTATGCAATTTTGTTTAGATCGATATTCGTCGAGCTAGACAGAGACACGTTGACGAAATGCTTAGTATGGCCAAACGGCCATTTGCGGTTACAACTGTCATCCTGGAACCTGATCCAAATAGTCATCTCTACGAAGCGTACACCCAATGCAGAAAAGTTTGTCGGAAGGGTTGTATATGTCTCCGCCCGATTGCGGTGGAATATACCAGCGACAGAGGTTCCAGTAGTTCCACCAACGCTGCCGTGTGCACCATGCTAGTAACCGTAGCTGGTGGTCCAACAGCTCCAGTAAGATTATGTTTGGCGTCAGTACTAGTGTCACTACGACCCTATCCTACCCACAATATCGTGAGAAGACGACGTATACAAACGCAATAGATTTTTAAACGGTTGTTGCTTAATTACAATAATCAGTACTTTTTGCTATATTTACATGACATTTATTAACCCAAAAAAATAGTCATATAACCCGACTTACCTATACAAAAATATTGTTGACTGCAATTAACGCTAAATATAAGAAGTAGCTTTAAACGTTATTTTTTAAAAATGTTTAAAATATGAATGTTAACTTGAGTGTATGACTTTTTATCCGGTGAATGCGAGGTGACAAAATAAAAAGGAACGAATAAGAAAAAAATGCTACAAAAGTAATAATTTTCATTTGCATCTACAGATTTAATCGAGTATTTATAGACCTGTCCCGTCCATCCCCTAACATTACAAAGTTTGCATAGACTATAGCATATTATTAGAGATGAAACATAAAGTTGATATTCAAACACCCACAAACATTCCGACTGACTCCATAAAGAACTCCCACTACATAAACCAAATCCTATTATTTATTATTACATCTCTGGCCAGTTTAAACCGAACTCATCTTCATTTATGCATAGGGTAGCTCTTTGTAGGGTACATTTTAAAAATTGCAATTATAGTAGTAACAATGATTTATTATAAGCCCGCCTTATAAATCCTTTTATTACTTTAAAAATGAATACTACCTATAATATGCAAAACCCTGCAATTTTATTAATGTAAGCCGCGTGTTTAATGGTTTACCACTAATTACTTTATATGCCGTTTACTCATACAGCATGACAAGCACAACAATGTTTAAAGTAAAAAAAATCTGCAAATATCCGCTTTGTTGCTTTTTATGGTTTGTTTATGGAGAAAAAATAAGAATGCACCGATGCGTTGTGAAAGCCGCGCTGTAATTTGTGATATCCGAATTTTTTAAAGTTTATAGACAGTTACTGAAATTGTTTTAAAATGTTTGCGTATGTCTGACGTAATGAGTGTGTATTCACTACATATATCTATAGAATTTTCATTTACTACGTGTCCTCCTCCATAATTTACGTATGCGATTACAAATCATCATCAAACCGTTGCATTGCCAAATCATCATCACACAAGGGCGTTTTCATCATTTTAAATGTTTGTATGATTTACAGTCAATAAT
>JAHZMV010001934.1:0-15992 GCA_027743765.1 Coecobrya sp. COE2
ATCGTTGCTTACGGATTGTAACCACTTCAATAAGATACGCCTCAATAATTTCAGGAAAAGTAAAATGTTGGTTAGTTTGCGTTAAATCACAAATTCTAATTGTGAGTACCAACTATTCACAACCTAATATACCTACCTACCTACCTGTAAATATCTCTTACAATTGTCACATATTTTCCTTAATAAAAATACACTCATCTAATTTAAATCAACTGAGTTTAGTTTAAATTCATCTTACATTTACACTGCAGCGTTTCTGTAATAATCATATCATGCACACTCCTCAAGATCTTGTTTTAAGAGATAGAAATCAAGTTGGAAAATGTTTGTACCATTCGATTCCTTTCTGCTGTTTTTGTTCATCGACTAGCAACATATCATGCTCATGTATAAAGTTTTCTCTTACGTATGGATCAGGAATTCCACGAGTAATGTGCAAAAACACGCAGTTACAAAAGTACGGATTATAGTTATATTTAATGTACTTTTTCTTCAGTTTTATTTTTCACCGGTAGCCACGCGGTGGGCATGTCGCCACGAAAAATGCATTGTGTGGAATTGCATTGTGCTTTCCAACCGTACACACATACATTTCTTGTAATAATAATCAAAGTGATCACCAACAGAGTCATCGCTATGAACAAAACTTGCCCTTGTACTTTTTTGTTCGGAAGTAAGTTGAAGTTGACAACAATTTTGTGCTTTAAAAACTTTTTCTCTTTTGTGCCATTATTCTGAGAACTCGTTCTACATGCAAGACAGGAACGCAGTTATTTTTCCAACCAAAGTACCGTGTCATATGACGGTCTATGTGTCTACTAAGTTTAGGTATGTTTCTGCCATTGTGCCATTGGTTAGTGGCCTGTGCTCTTGTGGAAGAGTAAAAGGGGATAAAAAGTAAAGAAAGATGAGGAGCATTTGTTGAAGTGACGGGGAAAAGAAAGAAAAATCTCAAAGTACCACCAAAAGCATGACTAGCACTATCACAACTGTGAACAATGCAATGGTCGGGCGCTTTCTCGTACAAGTTCATGCAGATAGTGTGCGTGTATATGTATGTACATACATATGCACAACACATGCACCTATTTTTTATATCTTGCAGCAATAAGAACACAGTCAACAAAATGTAAATGAAAGTTGCCTTCCACAGATGTAAAATAGATTTATGTATGTATGTGCTTATTTTGGAACAACCAGCCGTCTTGTCGTAGATGTAGAACAAGTAACATTTATACAAGATGCTATCTATGCTACTGTGGAAGCCAAAACGCAAGCAAGATTGTTGATGATCATGGGTTGTACGTGGCTGGTTCTTTTAAGGTGCTCTTGAATTTAAATGTGCACACACTCCATAATAATATTCGTATTTCCCTCTAACATCTCCACGTTTTACTACATTCGGTGGGTAAGGTAAAGGCGTAGAATGGAAATATTATACGAAGCGAAAAGTTAAAATTTGTAAACTCTGAAATAGACTGCTGGATGTGACCCGCCTCTTTATAAAGCATCAACTTTTTTCCTAAAGTGAAGAAAGAATATAGTACACATATTGACTCAAAAGATTATCACTGGGCGTTTAACAGAATGCCAAAGAAATTTCGAAATATTCCTTCCGTCAGCAACTCTCCGAAGAAAGCAGTTGGGAAGTTTCCTGAAATCTTTAGGTTTTATGTCTAGATCTATTTCCCAACTGTCATTTAAGCTCTATTAGTAGCAACCCGTTTTATTACGGTTTTATATTTCATGTTGGCATGACGCAGAAGTACACTATGTTGTATTGTACTAACAGGATCCATATTTGAAATGTACCACAAACTGATGATATCTTTCGCAGTTTATTTAACATATTTCGTTTGTGTTGCCACCAAATGAGTTAAGTATATATACCTACGTATTATTGCTGTTGTGAGGGTGGTGAGCATGGAGGAGTAACGAACGGAATAAAGGCAACTGTATCTTTATTATCGTTGCAACTTTTCATGCTATGTTCGCTGCTACTTGTCCCATATGTCCTCGCAATAAAAAGTGATGACATGCATGCACGGCAATACTAATGATCCCGAATAATAAAATAAACCTTGCCATTTAGTTTTATCATAATATTCTACATATTGTGCCATACCAAACTCTTAAAATGTGACACGACGGTACCGTTTATAGTGTTGATACTTTACTTACCTTCTCGTTGTTTTGTTTCGTTCTCCCATACTCAAATTCATACAAAGTTTACACATTTGTTTATTTCCCAATACCAGAAGTATTTAGAACAAGTAGTACTGCAAAGGCAACGTAAGGTCATCAGACGATTCCAATTGCATAGTAAGACTAGGAGAGTAGAGATAGACGAGCCTATGTTCAATGCGTTATCGTTCACACGCAGAACAGACGCATTGAGTATGGAGGGATGTACGGAGCAAAAAGTAGCACACGCTACTCATATATTATGACTGTTATTGTTGCTTTTCCAATGACACGACGACGACACAAGTCGAGTCCAAGTGCCAGAACCAAGAAGAAGCATGAAGAAAGCTAGCGCTCGATGCTTCTACTTCCGTGCTCTACCTGCTCATCGTTGAACTGACGCGACGAAAGTTGTACAGTACAACTACAAGCAATGAATTCAACCTTCTAGCAATAGCAACTGTATGCTAGTAAGTTATATATAGTTATTTGATATGCAAATGATATGATAGTCGCGCCCATATCTCCTCAGTCACTCACACAGCACGCGGACGCTACTTCTACAAATGTTACATACATGCAAATAAGTAACAAACAAAGCAACTGTAAAATGTTACTTGTTATTAATGTTAAGTATGCAGAAGTTGAATAATATTATATCACAATCAAGAAGATCACTGTTGACTAAAATAATATAATAAATAATGTTTAATTGGTTGCATCTTGTATGTATGCAGTCGTAGACACAGACGCAATTCTTCACAAATTTACAAAATGATGTAAATGATGTATGTAAATTCAATGATGTTTCTTGTGATTGATATGAAAGAACTTGCTAATTTTTATATTTACCTTGACATAGCATTGGCCTCCAAAAATTTCATCGCTCACTTCCAACTTGACTTTTTTCAAGAGCAAATTAGAAGTGTTTTTGGGAAATAGGTCAGTGTCAATGTTACCGGAAATGGCGATTGGCAAATAACATTGATTTTCCTGTCTAACACAGTAGAAGCATTATCATTATGGCAGTCCATCCTAAGATGACCTGGCTAGGATATGGTATCAGTAAGTTTATTAACATGCGAAATAAGAACCGAAGACCCAGGATAGGATATATGCGGCCCTGACTGACCATAGAATGAACTTCATCCTTTTTCAAAGAATTTTCCTTGTAGATTTTTATGTAAAGTATGTGCACTTCATACTTTTCAGGGAATATTGAAGCAATCATAGAATTCCCGTTGTAATTTGTAGCCAATGGAATTCAGACGTTAATATAACCATTTAATCCCTGAAAATTACCATAAGGGTAAGAAAGATTCTTGAAAATGACAGACGTAGTCATTTATGCTATGCAATATCGTATCAAACACTGCCAGGCCAAGATATTGTGATCTATCGGTAGAAAATGTATGTAATGTCGGATAGAAGACAACTAAGTCCAGGAGAGTCCATGTGCATCTGAAAATGTACATTGTGCAGATGTAGTGACAAGAAGAGCTCATTTTTGAAGGACATGACTGTTTTTGGCACATAACAATGCACTCCTAGTGGCATGCTTTGTGTAAAATAGCCAACAACATTGTAACATATAAACTTAATGACCTTTGTTACAACGAACACATTCCGCTTACAGTAAACGTAAATTCTATATAAAGTGTATATTCAGTTTATTATTTATTATCAACAGGTGATTTCTTAATTGTATATTCGTTTCCTTAATTGTGGAATATAGGAAATGATAAAACATAGTCTGTAGTAGTAATTTTAAGTTATATTTTACCTATATAGAATGCAGATGCATGAAAGTATTAGTACTAATGTGTGAAAAAACCATGTAATTGTGCGCACCATACCATGAGCTTAGAACGACAATGAAGCTGAAAGGGAAAACGTCATGTAGATGGACGAGTTTATTTTCAATGATGATCAAATGATTATGAATGTACTATTTAATTATATACTGCATACATACATTGTGATTGAGCAAGGTTAGTAAGCAACATATTAAATAATGCACTATCTTATTGACAGACAATATGCCATACGGAGACTTTAGCGTTTGTATATTCATGTGTTCTGCATGAGTTGGTGTTTGTACATATTAAATATATGCATAATGTCTAGTTATTATATAGCATATTAGCCAACTTATGCAACAAAAGAGCAATGCAAATGTAGCGATCATGATCAATTACAAGGTAATATCAGATTACTACCATATCCATAGCCGTACGTAATAATATGAATATATGGCCATGCCACTTCATAACCTATATATTCATTTAACTAACGGAATAAGGAACCAGGAACACGATCAGTATAAATAAGAAATACGCAACTATCATTTTTGGTGGGTGTATTCCTATGGTCTGTGAGTGTACGCAACCTCGAGCAAGAACATGTTTGTGGAGGATGGCATATATGCAAGAGGGACTACCTTGGGATGGGTCGGTATTTAACCTTCTGTAGATTAAAACCGGGCCAAGCTCGCCTTGAGAAGACGACGCAAGGCGAGAGAAACGTAAATTGGGTCGAGAGCTGACCCTGAGTCTTTCCTACACTCAACATCCAAACTAAAACTACCCTCACTCACCTATTTTGCCACTTGTTTAAGTTGATATGTGGACATAAATGTGAAGAGTAGAAGCTCAAGTCTCACTTTCAGCTTCAACTCACATCACTACACCATCAACGTACTACTTTTTCCATTAAAAGGAAAATTCGACTCTTCTGCTGTGGCTTGAAATTTTCTATACATATCTCCTATCACACATACAATATACAGAGCAAAACTGTACCGATCTAAAGTGGAAGCTACAGACAACCCAAAGCTCAACATGTGGATTCTCCCTCCTGCTGTCCTATTCTCATTGCCATCGTCGTTCAAACAAACTTTGACTTTTGCTATGGACAAAAATGAGCTCATTTCTTATTCTTCTGATATAATTCCTCTGTACGGGCAACAAAACACTCGTTCAACCTTACAGTCATTCGGTCTCTACGACCCGTAGGCATAACTTACATAGTAGAAACCATATTTTTCTTCTTATTCTGCTCTCAGTCTGAGCATTTGTCGCTATATCATTTCCCTTCATTCTCTTTTTTACTGTGACTGGAGTTGTAATGTTATGTGACTCTATGTAAACTTCTTTGTCCATAAAAAACAAATAATTTGTGTAACCATATGCCGTGCTCACATTAACACGCAGCCGCATCAACGTTTCTTTTAATGTGCTAACAACCTACTTATGGGTATGGGTACTTCCTTTAGTTCTCATCTCATTCATTACATTTTTACTTTGTGGAGGAAATTAGTATTCGTTTATGCACTTTAGAGAATAAACATCGAAGCTGTCAACGCAGTCATTATATTTGCTTTTATTGGCCAGTTTCTCTCGTAAAAATGTGTAGATTTTAGGGATATATTTAGAAAAATAATTTGTGTTGAATAATTATAGTTTCCTTCCGGTAAAATAAGAATGGGGCATTGGTTTATTTTTATTTATTTATTGGTTGCAGTTCACGTAATTATACAGAAGGAAACAGTTGTTCAAATGATTATGTTATTTTCTTGATAATGTATTTATTGAAAACCGGTATCATAATGTGTAACCTATTATATCACCATAAACGGCATGGGTATATAAAGTTTAAAAAATCCTGAAAGGTCTGCGGATATACTTTATATTAGATCCGATTTCATAATTTTCTATACATTTTTCTCTTCATTTGAAGTATGTATACGTATACACTTTTACGAGATTACTTTACTGCAGTGCACTCTGCCACTTTTAAGGCAAAAAATGAACAAAACAAGAAGGAATGTTCACTGGCTTGGCTTTTAGTTTCTCTAATGCGATTTTTGTCATGAATGTCGGAAAAGTAATGAAATAAGCTAATAATCAGACACATAATAATAAACGCTGCAGTTGAAGTTGTATCAACATAAGAGACAGCTGAAGCACCTAGCACCATCAAACCAGTACCACTGCTGCGAGTGGCATTAAAAATGAAAGGGAATGCTTATAGGAAGACGCATAAAAATACAGACAGAAGCAGTCAAAAAAGCAATAAGAAATGTAATGGCATGATGTACCGAATAGACAAAGGGTTTAATGTGTTTCGTAATAAACAACATAAAATAGGTTGCCTAATGTATTATCTTCCTCTTAACGCTTATCCTTGCCAGCGCAATATCAACTACAGTGCTACGCATCTAACCAATTCAGCCAAAAATGAAGATTACTTTGATCGTCATCGCTGTATGATCGTAATAAAAAGGTCTATAGTTAACATTTTGCTATCAATGGAACGGAGGGAGTAGTCTTCGTTCTGTGGCGGATGCGTATAAATTGGCTAATGCAATAAAACCTGCCATTTGTTCTGTATCTTAACCGATACACATTAGAAAACCATACTCCATGTTATAATTTATTCGTTTTTGTGCATACCCGATTTCGCAAACACTGAGCTCCCAAAATCACAAACATTGCGAATTATTTTACAACAGCAAGAGCGTATGCTAGAATGAATCGGGAAAGCTTTTGTTGATGTTGCTGGAAGCTTATTTTACATACATAGCATAAATACATTTTATTTATTGCGCTCCCTGTTTCACAGTAAAATGTGCTTGTACATGCTTCATGTAAAACATCATTGCTTTGTGCACACATTGAAAAAAAAACGACAATGAGATGAGGATCAAGTTGAGTGCACTTTAGTCATTTACCACTAGTGCTATTTACTACTTTTTATGTAGGCTCAAGTACGAATTTCGATTTATTCAAATAAAAAATCAAATCGTTCACCCACAATGCTAATGTTTTTGTGCAGGATAGTTGAAACGAATTCGCATAAAAATATGTATGTATAGCAGAGGGAATTTATTATAACGTTGCAAGTATTTTATTTTTAAATGCCCTTTATTCAGTACCCTTTTACTCTATTCCTCTTTTGTTGTTTTATTTATATCGAAAGCGAGTTACAAGACAAGCCCGAAATAAATTAGAAGAAAACAGAAAATGGAAAACTATTGATCGTTTCTACAATCGTTTGAAAATTTTATTTTTCAAAGTTTCCCCCTGGAAGGATTTTGTCTAGTCGAGTGATACAAAATAATGTAGGTGGTTGGTAGGTGATGACATTGCATTTACGCTATTTCCAAGTTTATGGTTGCATATTTCTATGTTCCACGCTAGATATGTTTGTTTGTTGTAGAAAATAAAAATGAAAACTTATAAAGTCCGTTTCCGTGCTTTCTCATTGCTATTGCCACCACAGTAAGTTATCACTTTATGGTGCTTTATCGGAATTTCGTGCATAACTTCATGTTTAACTACTCTACGACCTCTATCAATGAATTTAGTATGCAAAAACAATCTCCAGTATAATGTACTTTGCATGCTTGTTATCAGTGTACACATTGATTGCGACTTGCAATCTTCCATCAAGTTTTACAAAGAAATTGGAAAGGACGCTTTTCCGTATGCACAAAATCAATTAAGCAATTTACTACTATGCAAATCTCATTTCATTTTAATGTAAGCTTTTCACAACGGCAGAATTACAAAATCAAAATTCGCAAAATTACTTACCTACAGTCAATTGTTAACAGGTAATATAAAAAGTCAGTCCTTCCTACTATAAATATTCCTTCTGTTAATAAAATGTCACCAAAAGGGGCAATTTCCCTGCGAAAGTATAATTATACTTTAAGTAGACCGTTGCAATCTATAAATGTTGAAATGTTTACGGTTACAACCGGAACTGGTTTATACACATACAAAATAACAGTGTAAATATGTGTACAACTGTACATACTAAAAACAGTACATAGTTACAATGTAAATTTAAGAAAGAATACCTTATTAGAATTCTACATGTACAAGTACAAAGGTCAAAAGCCATGGTATATATAATAATATTACAAAATAAAGTTGTGTTCGCATCATTGCATTTTTCATTTTCCCAAATGTATTTGTACACAAACGTCATGAATATTTATTTATCCATTTTTTCGACGTGTACACAAAAATAACTGGTTTATCTCCCGATAGTTCTGTTCTGTCTACATTTTCAAGTTCTTTCATCATCAGTTTGCACAAAATATTCTATGACAGGACCAAGAGCAAAGAAAAATCTACATATTCCTATAAGCTAGACTATTTTCTTGACAAGGTCCTCCTTCCGTTTTTCAGGCAAACAAATACTATTAGAAAACATCAACAAAATATTTCGCTTTTCCATCTTCACGACGTGGTGGTCTTCATCTGATACCTTTTTACTTACATAAGACTTACGTCACGTACATTTTTGTATGTGTTTCTCTGTACATCATCCTATTTTAAAAGATTTATGGGAAAATCCCGTCGCACATCGTATCATTCAGAGAAAGGTATAGTTATATTAAGTTAAAACTATATGGCATTTTATATTTGGATACAATGAACGTACATGTAAATAGTTTGAAGTGAAAAAGAAAAGAGCATCAAAGCAGTTTGTATTTTCCTCTAGGGTGCCCGTGTGATCACTCTTTTTGTCTAAAGGTACAAGTGCACTACGCACACATTACACACACGACATATTCACTTGAGAGAACAGAAAAGAAATATGTGTTTATAGGCCATTTGCATTTCTCATGAATGAATGAAAAGAAAGGATGAAGATTCTCACCGTTTGTCTTTAAACGGTACTTTTGACCGTACTTTTTCCTTCGTTTCTACACAGAAAAATGGGAAAGGGAAAATCGCTGGTACGTTGTTTTTGGTCGGTCTCTCATAACATCAGCTCAGCGCATTTAGCCGAGTCACTTTACTGCTGGGTATATGTACGTACTTGTATGTTGAGTGTTCTTATGATATTCTTTCCCAAGTCTCCATTTTCCATAATAATATTTGTACGAACGAGCACATTTACTATAATGGAAGTGCCACATATTCGTGTGTCGAGTAAGTCAAGTCAAGAGAAAGGATTTTTTCGGGATCGTTTTTTACTTACTTAGCTTGTGGGCTTTTAAAAATAATTTTTGTATGCGTAATAATGCTGCTGCTTTGCATGGATAAAAGTACGTACGCACAGAAGAAAACAGCAGTCAGTAGGCGAGCATGAATACATTTGAAAGCATATTATTTTTCCTCCAGCAAAAATATTGTAATGTCTTGTCGTGTGCAACCTGCAAAGGAGGGAGAAAAAGGTATGAGCATGAGGTAACACATATGTATGTACTTCAAGTATGCAATATGCATATTTATATACATATAGTTTTTTAGTAAAAAAGAGAAAAAAACTAGTGCGCTAAATGTCTTGTGAAAGGAACAGTTAAATTCGGATCAAAACAGCTTTCTCCTTCTTGTTTTTGAGAAAGAGCTATATTACAAGGAATTTATTTTAATACCTTTTTTCCAGCTGAAGCCAAACAGGGCAATGCATAATACACCATGTTTGTAGCAGTGAGCGGAAAAAGCAGCTCGCACGTAATCTCTTTATCATTCTATAGATAAATAAAATACCTAAGTTGTAAGTATTTTTCATATATTTTATTATTATTGTTGTTTTACTTTTCCTTTAGGTGGTGGTAGCAGTAATAATGCATACATATGCATGTACGTAGCTATTTTTAGAGTAAGCATGGCGGGCAACTCTTATGATTATTGCTAACAGTATTTACAGTGTATTGTGGCATGAAACATGAATACAGTAATAAAAATAAGCTTCCTATTTGACTAATCCGAATTGGATAAGATACAGAAAAATAATACGAACGAATAATAATATTGTGAATTTGTGGGGGTACTTTCTCTGGAGTTTTTATTATTGTGGCGTAATGGCAAACTAGACAGACTGGAGATAAAAACATGTTGTTTTCTTGTTCCCCTCTGAAGACAAAAATGCAATGCACTTAAGGAACAGTGAAGTTAGAAAGCCGAAGGAGCAGCATTATTATCAATTCAAAGCCAAAAACTTGGGATTGTGCATGTACACTTGAGTAGCACTTGAGTATATTGTTTTTTCTAGACTTTCCAAGAGTCTAAAAAGTGCAAAAAGAAAGCATTAACAGTACATCATAAATATTATTATGACGGTGATGGTGGTCTTGCTTACTTGGGAGTTTTTAAAGCAAACGGGGAATACCCATAGTTTGGTGCGTGTATTGTTTCGTTAATCGTAAGTAGATATTTGCGCATGGTATATAGCATGACATATGATGTAAGTATCGTGAAATACGTGTGGACTTATATGACTTTTGTAATCATCATTACCAGAAACTATTATTTCGTTTTTTTACATACACGAATATAATAAAGTATAGAAGAAAAGAAGTGCTCTCACTTCCTCACAAGGCATAAACAAATAAGCTGGATATCAAATCATATTTTTATTGTTACACTTAAAATTGTCCAATGACGCAGTTTTTCTTTGCAATGGTAATAACAATAAAATGTGTTATAAAAATGTACTTCATAGTCCAAAACAGTTGATAAAATGGATAAATGGATTTATTAAGTTGTGCAGGAGAAAAAATAACAACACAACAAGTACAAGTGAAAATAAAATTAATGTATTGGATGAACTTGTATGCATCTATATCTGACCGACTCCCTAAAAGTTTTACTAAATGGGAAATAATCAGAGTTTACTTACAGTATTTACTTTTATGTTTTGTAATTTTGCTATAGGCCAACTAAATCTAATATTATTTTACCTGAGTTACACCTGTTTCAATTACTAGCTCTACCTGTGCATATAACGGCGTGTTAAAGTCGGCGCCAGGAGCGTGGCTATAATATTCCGATTTTTCTCTTCGGTGGTCCTTCACAATAAATCCGAATGTAGTGTAACCAATTGGTTTCAAGTTTTCAACCATACTAATCTTGCTTGAAGTCGTCGCCTGAATTGAATATGCGATATGGATTTTGGCAAGTATGTATTTATTTTAAAGTAGGCTCACGTCGTGCGTCTCCACAGGATATAAACTGCGATCGTATAATGTATACCTATATAACTTGACGTGTGACTCCACATGTCTTGTATAGCTCTAAAATCCAGACTTTTTACCGTTGATACTTTACGGTTCGTATTATTACCTACAAATGTGGTGAACATATGTGACAGCATGACAGCAACCGTATTAAAATATGGCGAACAGGGGTTGGCATTATATTATTATTGCTGACGATTATTTTATTATTAGTATTTTTCTGAAAATAAGCCCTTGATTAATCTTTCGTTTATTACCGTGCACGCTCTTGAAGAGGAAGTGAGATAAAGTAGAACCTTTTAGAATAACAGTAATGTACTTTCACATTGAGCACAAGATATGGATTATTAAAGCACCAGGTTGTTCTATATAACTATGTGTATTTTTCGCGGATTACATGCATTTTCTGGTGTAATAATAGCAAACATTATTCCAATTCGTTTAATTTTTGTTGTGTATTGAGTATAGAGGCATATACACATTTAGTAAACAGCTCATAGAAAGCTGATATACCATACCCTATGTGCATATAGTAGACCTTCTTGGGTAGTCCTCTTTTCGTTTGGTTCACTAAACTTCATCCAACCACCACCAGAATCAAACGCTCTAGTCGGTCGATATCATCACTTTCATTTTGGAACCTTTTCTGCATCGGTTTTTGATTTATATTCATGGGAGGACTGTGTGAACATTCTTCATTTTGTTTGCTCATTTCGTTCGTTCACTTTCTCTCCTCGAAAAAGTTTGGGTTGTTCTTAGAGTACCTG
The DNA here is from genome assembly GCA_027743765.1 of Coecobrya sp. COE2. Taxonomy (NCBI): domain Eukaryota; kingdom Metazoa; phylum Arthropoda; class Collembola; order Entomobryomorpha; family Entomobryidae; genus Coecobrya; species Coecobrya sp. COE2. Next base: position 11,932 of record JAHZMV010001934.1, read on the forward strand.
TGCTATCTAAGCTGAAGATTCCTATATATATAAAGAAAATGTAGTAACCGTATAAATTTTTAACATTTTTACGTAATAATGATATTGATAGTTTCCTCATGCACACTTTAGCGATGAAGTTTTCATGTCAATGAGCCTGTGCCAACAAAAGTGTAAAGGAGGCAATATAATGAAAATCCCAGCCTTTTAAATGAAATCCTTCATCAATTTTTTGCAAACATTTGTCCTTGCAAAGTCTTCCGCCGAACCGAGGTGATCATCCTCCCGAAATAACTGTCTCCTATGTATATGCTATTGGAACCGTGGTATTCTTACTTCCTTATATTTGCATTTCATTAATCCTTCTCTTTGCACTCTTCACAATTCTTGGAAGCAAGTTTTGGAGAGGAACAGAAATGCAAGAAAAGAAAGAGACAAGCAGGAAAGACAAGCACTTCAAGTTTTTATTATCAAGACGGTCATGGATCTTTCTTTTATTACTTGGTATTACATCGTGCAGAATGCTTTTTCTGCACGACCAAGTATATTCATTGAAAAAGATGAACGGATCACTATACGTTTTTATTTCTTCTCCTATTTTCTCTGCGCTTCCTTCATGTTGTTCGTATATTGGTACTTGCCGGATGGAACAAGAATGATGGAATGAGTACATCTACTTCTGCTTTTACGCTTGTATAAGAAAAAAGATTGAAGTTGAAGAGGAGGAACCAGCAGAGCGAACGATTTGGAAGAAGACTCTGAAAGGAATGCATTGTAAAGAGGAGGGAGAAAGTGAAGAGAGGAAAAAAGCATCTATCTGTTTGTACATATGTCTATGTGTGTGTCCCATACATGATTTTATATTTTACTTAACCAGTGGTGGTATATTACACCAAGTTTAGGCAGTGAAGAAATATTTGTTTTCTTGAAGAAAGCAGCAGTTGACAGGCTACTTCCATCAGGAGATAGACAAGAAGATGGTAATGTTGACGCTTGAGGAAACACTTGGTCCAAATCGATATATGTATGCTGTTACTATTTACTATACTGTCGCTTCGCTGTAGGTAGTTATGTCTTCCTTCTTCTTTAGAGTGATTCATTTCTTTTGTGTAAACTACTGGTTCACACACACCACACAAAACTAACTTGTCAGTTAAGCCGTTTGCAGCAACTGCCAATGCCACATACATTTATTCTAGTGCTTCAAGCCATCATGTAGGACGGCTTACACTGATGTTATGCTTTCATACGTTTATTACCTTCTGTAGTGTGTGATGCGATGTGATATGTGATAAAATCCGATCATCTTCTTCCTCGTCTTTGAATAAATTTATTTTCTTTATTCTTCCTTTTTACTACTAAAACTTGTTGTGTGCAAACAGGAGATGTTATCGTATGCATAATATACGGTATGTAGGTCGTTTTCCGTTCCCAAACTGTCGTATTATTTTTCTTGGGCTGGTGACATCTACACTGGTAATGTGTCATATCTGCATGTTGCGAAATGTGTGAGTTACTAGAATTGTTATACTTCCTTCTGTCTTGCCGTTCCATCAAGTAGTCCTTCAAGAAAAAAAGAAATGCGGTGAAAATGTGCGCAATTTTATCAGATATACTGATGGAGGGTAAGTGTAAGGCGACAACATATGGTAAATGGCAAAGTCAAATTGCGCGCATTGTATGGAGAGGTGATATTGTATTTCATGAGTGTGTGCCGTGTTTATGCCTTTAGAGGTGCGTTTGCACATTTACACACATTTTTAGTGTTTTTGTGAGGGCTTGCATATTCGGTTTTTACTCTGCCGGCTAGGCTCTAACACGGAATTGGAAACACTTGATAAAGTAACTTTACACGAAAAGCATAGCGAAGGCAAACTACAGTAAAGTGAAAGTGACAAAAAAATAATGGAAAAAATGATACTGAAATATCATTGGTGGTATTAGTACTACGACACCCAAGCTCACAATGAGAAGAGAGGCTGGAAATAAACAAAAGAATGTTATGACAGAAATAATAATATTATGCAAACGAAGTCTAAGGAGAATAGCTCGCTTATTACTTTATCATATCATAGTTCTTCTAGCGTAAGTCTGTTTGGAAGTTAAAAAAAATATTTTCTTGTTGAAAATATCTGAGAAATAAAAATAAAAAGGGGAAAGTGTTACGAGATAAGAAAAGAATGCAGTAGACCAACCTTGCGTCATCAGTGCTGTATTATTGTTGTAAACGCATTTGTGCTAGAAGGAAGTTCGAAGGAACGAATATAGGTTTCTATTTTCACCGGTGAAAATAGAAAATGAACTAGATCTGTAGGTTGATTTCATAGTTTAATTCGCTCCACTTACGCTGTCTTACTTCAGTCACTTTTACCAAATAAAGTAATAGAAGTGAAGGTAGGGCCAAAAGGGAAAATGCTCCTACAAAGTAAACGATTTTTGTGGTAGTCAAGTGAAATACATACAAGTGAAGAATGAAAGAATTCGCTATTTGGTGGTTTGTGGCTGTGATGATGATGCGACTGATCAGAGGTTTTTGGGAAAGTAAAACAGGTATATATCGTTTACCGATGTTGCACAGTAAGGGGCTTTTCTGTTTCATCAAGGTGCATGCCAAATGGTTATAAAACTCGACGTAAAATGAAAGGATAAAAATGTAACGCTTACTGTGCCCACGTATGCTTTTCTCTCTGGAGAATACTGATCATCATCCTACTCACATAAACACGAAAAAGAAATAAGATGAATATGTTTTTGAAGGAAAATAAGATGATGAGCTGGAAAAGAATATTATGAGGAAAGATAAAGAAAAACTGGAGCATTTTGTGTTTAAGAACATGATGTCGTTTACATTTTACGGTAAGATACGATCCATAGGTACGTACACCGACTCACCCACTTAAACATGTGGCATGGCATTAGTGGCATAGTATTTTTGGCACGTAAAATAACATACAAGTTTTATTTGAATTCTCTTTTGTGTGCTGTTGTATAATTATATTTCATTGCATGCAAACTTGCTCCATTATTCGTGATGGTGAGGGTGCATGTGCTGGGTTACGGCTGCTGATCCTTGAGAATCTCTTTGAGCCTTTTTATGTTACGTTGGTGTGTGCTATGTGCTATACCAGTAAAGAGGCGAATAGCCATAAGAGATTCCTGGATTCACATCAATTGTGTCCCACGCTCTTTTTACATTGTAAAAATATTTGTAATAAAATGTGAACGAGGAATGAGTTTTGCTGTTTGCTGAATGCCAACGCATACATATGTTATACTGCACTATGCATCTTTACACAACATTTGTGTATTTTACTTTTTGCGCTTTCTCTGCTTGCTTTCTATATTCCATTTAATTTTCCATTTGTTCCGGTGGAGTAAAGTAGTAACACAAGAGAAATGGATGGAATGGTAATGATGACGAAAGAACTTCACTATGCTTTTTATTACAAGTACAACTGACGTTTAAATGTTTATGCAATGGAAAAAGAAGCCGAATAAAAAGTAAAGTAGTCATGCTCAGTTGAAAGATTGCATAAAAAATGAGGAAAGTTTTTTATGTGCTTTTCTGCTTCCGCATCCGTTGCTCTATTTCTGGTGCTTTCACTTTATTGCATAAACTAAGAGAATGGTGACGTACCGTACTATGATGGCATGTTGCTGTTTATAATGATGAGTTGTATCAAAATTGTTATTTAGTTGTTGAAGTTACTTAAGTGATTGAAGTGAAATGCATTGTTAGTGTAAATGAAGTGAAAGAAATACAACTAGCAGAATGGGATTTCTCATAGACCATGAAAAAGTGTTTATTTGCCATTTTATTCATAACAGCCACAGATATATTCATATGAAAGGAAGCTCGGTTTGTAGAAAATATTATACCTATACACTTTGGGAAAATTCAAGGGAGAAATGATGATACGGTTTTGAATGTAATGAAATGACAAATAAATCAGAATTAAATAAAAATGTACTAGTCATTTTGAACAAAGGTGATAAATATCTAAAGTCAATGTAATTTTTTAAAGATTCTGACCATACCATTGTTGTTCGTCTGTATTATGCATATCTGACAAGTTAAAAAT
>JAHZMV010001935.1:0-15419 GCA_027743765.1 Coecobrya sp. COE2
GGTCCCCAAAGTGTCTTTAACTGGAACGGCGTTTGCTTTCTGTCGCGACAATAAGTATGTATACGTAACCAATAATAATATTAGTAATAACAACAAACGCATCTTGTTGAACTGCAGCAGAACATCTGTAAGTCTCTTTTTGATTTAGATTTAGCCATCAACACATCGTAGAAAGGGAACTAACATCGCAAGCCTTGCCATCATCAATAGACTACAAACTTTGTAGAAATAACAAGTAGGGAAAGTACATATGAAACGGGAAACTTCTAGTTAAGGAACATGCATGAACGTCGTGTTGTTGTAGAAGAGAAAACAGTTTCTTCCAATTCGAGCGAATATCCAAGCGAAGCATTTCAGTAGAATAAACTTTTCAGAAGCATAATATCATTTTCCTTTGATGTTGTTCAGTATAGAACAAGAAAACTCTAACTAACCCCGAATTCAAAATGAAGGAAAACTGAAATGAGTAGCTTTAAAGGTAAATATAAGCCCGCAAAAAGTAAACTCCTGTACAACGAAGCTTTCTTGCAAACGACAGAAAATCAAGCATAGCCTTATTGCAATATCGAATTTTTGCCACTTTTTCCTCTGATCCTCAGAACATGCCGTGCCACCAAAACTCCACAATACAACAAAAGATACTGGCAGGAGGTTGGCTGGAGTATAACACCCGATACGATACCAAACAACCACACCAATAATACCGCTAACAAACATTAGGCTCCTCTCTCCTTGTTTCTGCCTGTGTGCCTTTCAGCTTTTATTATTATAACAGAATAAAGGAAAAGTCTTTTCTGCTGTCTGCATGGTGTGAGTGTAGTTCTGCCTTTTCTTTGGTGTTACTAGATTTTTTGAGCTACATAGTAGGCTCACACACACGAAAAATTTACATATAACATACTAACTAAAATACAACCATCGCATCCACCAATGTTCTGTAACAAGTTTAAAAGTACAACCCAGACAAACCATCACAACAGCTCACACCACTACTACTGCTTCCACAACCACATGAATAACAGATGCAATTCGAAATATTGTAATATACATTTATGTATTTTGATTCTGCGGTGACTGAAAGAGGGAAAATGAACATGTGCATCTCTCAACAAATCTCAAATGTGTGTGTTCTCACAGTAATAATATCATTTTTGATATTATTCCTCACTGTAGTGGAGTGGAAAAAAGTCAACAAAATTTTAGTTTGAGAATAATATTACGCGCACAACACGAACCACAGGAACAGCACAAGAAGAAGCACATGGAACGTATAAATAATGCACACACATCTAGCTGCACAGAGTTGCTCGACAGAATCGAATGAGTATTTCACGACTGGATGAATGAATGTTTTGGATATCAATTTGATATACGATTGTAACGTGCTCTTGTTATTTTCCCTTTAAACGAATCAAATCTGTAAGCGGGTTGATTTTTATTCATATTTCCAAAACATTCAGTTTATCATATTTTACCACCAATGACTTTCCATTTGAATATACCACAGATGTAAAAAATAAATTCATCCTCGTCATTACCATCGTTGCTTCTCGATTCTTTTATATTATTCGATCGTGTATGATTCTATCGATCATTATTTCATGATCATGTCATGTTACATATTTTCAAAAATGATTACAGCACTTACGCGGATACCATAGGATATATCATCCTAACTGTGGTCCTCATCAACAAGAGATTGATGCTGATAATATTCCCACACACATGATTTGCTTCCTTTTCCCTGTAAAATCATGCATGATAGTTTTCAAAACATGGGATATTTATTACACATCTGCTGCTTCTGATCTCCTCCTGTTTACATTTCTATTTACCGGTACATGATCAGAAAAAGGAGAACAAGGAGATAGTATGGTGGAATGGATGTACAGATGAAGACAGGCTGAAAGATTCAGGAAGAATAACAAGCAGTACAGAATTTCATTGAAAATCCATTTTTCTCTTTCAACGGATGTTGTGTATGTGCGCGGCATTGCGGGTATATATAAAAGCTTTCATTTTATACAGTATAATGTACGAAACAAGGATGATAATGATGTAGTGTACTTTACAATCTCATTCATTTTTCTACGCTCGCCCACACAAAACGCAGAAATAGCACAAAATGGCAAAATGTAGGGAAAAATAAGCTTTACGTAAGGGAACAAAAGTTCTCGTTAGTGGACAAAAAGACAGATTTTATTGAGTTTTCTATACAAAGTGGAGCGGATGACATTCTACCTAAAATTTCCAGCAGGTCAAAAATTGAGAAAAAAACATCAAGCTGAAAATTCTTTGCTACACACACATGTCATATTAAAAGTACCCTCAGAAAAGTTCCCTATTGAAATCATATTAGAGATTGGGTAAATCTCCGCAATAATAGTATACACTATAAAACATAAAATGACTTTGCAATGATATAAAGAGGCACGAAATCTCTGTCATTCTAATAATAATAATAATCTAATTCATCTTTGTCCAAAATGTCCCAAAGTCAGCAGAGAATGGAAAAGAGAGGCAGACAGGCAGGCAGGGAAGGCAAATACGAAATAAGGAGTGTAGTCAAGTGTGTCGGCGTTGTACGTAGAAATTTTTGTCTTCCCCATTTGCTACCAAATGTACCACTAACACCAACCGTTTTCCATCATTGTCAGGGAGTCACACGAGATTTGATGAAGAGGAGAGACCCAGAATAAGCTGAGACACTTTTTGCCACATGCTTTACTACAGTACAGTAAATAAGTAGGTTCAGTGACGCAACTTTCCTTATATAATTATTATTATTTATCCTTCATATTTATCGTACATTATGCTGTTGTATTAATAAATGACCTAAAACTGCCGATCTTCTGTGGGGCCAAACAGAGCAGTATTATGATTTCGAAAGTGGTGGTTCGTTTTGAATAGAGAAGCTTCTTTCGCTAATTTAGGTAAGGCAAGTGCTATTCCTTAAAACAGGCAGTGGTATGGTTAGATGTAGAACTATTTACAACAATGGACTGTGGTACAGAACTGTACCACATTTTGCTTGATCCAGAGACAAGATAATATATTATAATTACATAAAGGCTTACGATTAGTCCCCAAAAGCCACAAGTACGATCGAACATTTTAATGCTTTACGTTACAAATTATTTCTAAAAACATGGATTTAATTATAAATTATGTGATGCATGTTAGGCTTTAATCTGTGTATGAAAATATCAAAGAGTGTGTGTGTGGTAGAAACGCGGAAAATTTTGGAAACCTGTCATAAGAGAAATGAAATGGTAAACCATCAGCTCAGATTTTCCTTCTACAGGCTAACCAAGCGTTACACAATTGGCTTTAGTCTTGTTCCAAATAGGCTTTATATTATTACAACTATTATTATTATTATTCGAGCTAAAATCCATCTAATTCAATAGTATTGGATGAGAATAGGCCATCTACAAAATAAACCATTTTCATGAGAAAAATCCAATATAGGTAGGTATATACGCAACGGTAAAACTGAATTGTTGAATTTAGATATGTTCAATGATGATGATGGTCATCATAAGAATAATAGCACATAAAATTTCCACTGAACTGCTCGTAGCATTTTGCAAAATAGAATACATTCACATTAGGATCTATACTAGTGAAAGGTTGTTTGGGTGAGTGTGCAAAAAGTGAAAGAAGTAAAAGTAGATGCATAAGTACTGCTACCACTATCCTCACCAATATGCCTCCTCGGCTGCTGGTGTATGCGGTGATGGCGGCTTTCGTTGTCGTCGTCTCCATTGTATAACCGTGGTGTAGTGATGGTGGTCCTGTGAGGAGGTAGGAAAGCAGGAGTATATATAAAGTAACAATAATATAAGGGTATGCATTTAGATATATCAACCCACTGCTTCTACCAGGTTAGTATGAAGAGTGGTAGTGATGGTGGAGAGAGAAAGAGAGGCGCATAAGGAGAAGTAGACAAGAGGAACCCAACCGACCGACCCACTTCCATTGTGGATTGCTGACATTCAAGAACAAATGTTACGTTTACCCAAGATCCATATATCATTGGCAAGTTTTTCAATCGTCTCTCTTCTCTCTTAGTACTTTGTTACGTTACAAATGTACGTACGTTTGTAACGTTCAGCGAATAATACAGAAAAACCGAAGGAAATATGGCCTTCCTGTTTTTATCTCTTTTTCTTCTTTTCTTCCTTTCGGTTCTCTCTATTACTCTGTTTTCCCATTTCTATCACTGGCAGTGCATATCCCACTATATTATAGTCGAAAGTGTGTGTGTGTATACGTTACTCGCTTTTTTACACAATCAATTTGGAAAATTCCCTGGTTAGATATATAACAGTGATTTTACTACTGCAAAACTACTACTGCGTTTACTTCGTCTTCAGCTTACAGTTTCTGCTGAAAAATACGACCTCTTCTTCTTCCTCTTACGTAACGGTTAGTTGTGTGTATAGTTCAATGTTGAACTTTACAGGAAAAGAGAAAGAGAGAAGTACTGACGTGATGAATGTGGAGGATGCTTCCCATATTTTTAGAAATTGATGCTAAAATCTCTGCTAGAAAAAGAAAAGATTGGAACTACAATAGAACGGAAGAATAACCACTAAACTTGTGCTGCAGCACATTTTCCCATTGTATGTAAACTGCAAAAATGTTGATTTAAAATGAAGCACTCCATTATTACAGCTAGTTTTTTTCCTGGTTTTAGCCTGTTCAAACCCTTTTCCCTTTATCTTTATGAACAAATCAGAAAATTAAAAATATATTTGGGAAAATTGGCCAAGTGGAATCCCTGAGATTTGAGAGATGTGTCATTTATTATTGTAAGAGTAAAAGGAAAACGGTTTCTTTTATTATTATTTTTCAGAACAAATTGCGTATGAGTTATGAACATGAAAAAAACAAAAGAAGAAAGAAACAAAAGATTGTAATATTTTTGTGATTCATCGTACATTTAGTACCAGTGGTTGTGAATAAAAGTGGCTGGTAGTTTCAGGAGACAGCGGAGGTGGTCGTGGTATATCCGGAAAAACAGGCATAATAGATTGTCTACGTACGATAACTGATTTTCGTGCTTGGAGACTCGTGCGGGTATTTAATGTTCATAGGTATACAACTATATAGTTCGAGGTAAACACGAAACCTTTTTATAGTACATGATAGAAACACTCCTACCCTTCCGTGTAGAATCATCACTAACAAAGTGTATTTTTGTTAGAGTTCCCTATAAAATGAGCTCATAAAAAGATAAGAAAGGGTGCAAAATTATCTTTTTTATAAAATAATAATGGTTGGTACATTTTCCATCGTTTTTTCCTTACATACACACACATAACAGTGTATATAAAATGAACTCACTATCACTAGTGAGAGTGAGAATCAAGCCAGAAATAGCCATCCCATTCAACTATAGAAGTACTGTTGATAAAAATACGGTATCAAGTTTCGCAGTTTAGTAATCAGTCGTTTGTAAGAATAGCAACGGAAGGAAACTAGAAAAAGCAGACAAACTTTCTAGTATTTTTAGTGGAAACATCGTCATCATCGCATAACCAAGTTCTAGGTAAGTAACTCTGCAGAAAGTTGAGGGAGCAAATAAGGATGCATCCAACAGAAAATAAAAGATAAAGACTGACATACCTGAACTAACGTAGAAAGAAACACTTGCCGTCATTTCAAATTCGTGTGGGAGAAAAAAGTACCAACACCAGCAAAATGGCTTCTTCTTGTTACATTGCGTTCATAAAGAGAGGTATAAGGAAAAGATCATGTCAACTTTAACCGGTATAGCATATAAGGTTGTAAGGCGTATGATAGTCAATCATTGATGCTTTCATAAGAAGCCCAATAAAGATATATTAAGTAGGTAGGTATACACGTATTCAATTAATACTTACACTTGATTGTAGAGCCTGATGGCGGCGTTGACTGACGATTATAATCAGTACCTATACATGAAGAAAGTATAGATGAAACAGTATGCATTTATATATGGAAAAGAAAGAAAACAAGACTTATCCTACGCACGGCACATAACTTCTCTATTTACGGTGAAAAGTTAATGAACGCTCTTGCCGACTGATGGAAGCTTTGTGTGGTTTTTCTTTCCGTTGTCAGAAGACTTTAGCGTTCTCACTGCCCGCTTGAGTGAAACCCATCATAGTTTTCATAACGATTTTAGTGTGTACTTTGCGTGGTAGTTTTTGGAAGAAAGGTGGAAGCCCATGCATATTCCAGTAACCGGATGGGATTAAGCCAGCTAAAATGAGCTTCCTTCTCTGTGAGCACGTTCCCCCACATCAAAGTTCTCAGTATTGATTTCTAGTTCCTGGTAACGATTGCGTATAATAATGTATGCGAATGTATTATTTTAACTTTGCTAATTTAAATTACATACAAGCAAAGGGAATTTGAAAGCCGGTCATGTACTTTATATCATTGGTCACTTCATAGTCTTCAAACCCACAAACAAACAATGTATTCATTAAAATGCTCATTTCCTTTTGAATACACAATAATTCATCTTGTTTCGTTAGTGGGATTCTCCCGGATAGCACCTTAAATAAACAACAGAAACGCTCATCGTCAGAATTAGGTCAGCAGTGTATTTTGAAAGTTCGAATATAAGGTTTAATGCCCTCTTCTAACAAATCGTCTCTTACAGTACGATAAGCAACATAGCTTCGGTCAAACTGAAAGCGATTTCAGATTTGGCAAATGATGGGGAAACATCCCAGTCATTTTCCAAACAAAGCCACCCATCCACACAATAGGATGTACCTTAGGGTTTGCCATTTTGTCATCTCAGGAAAAGATGACAGAGTACAAGACAATACTAGAAAAGGCAAAAAATAGCACTATAAACAAACTTTGAAAAATGTTTCCATTGCCAAAAACTTGCTTATATAATTTTCTTTGTTTCTATTTTTTGTGTCATTTTTTTCCTACACAGATTCACTTGCTTTTCCTCTTTTCCTCCCACTTGTGCTTTCTTCTTTTTCATATCTGGCCATCAGTGCAGCAATGTATAGTACTTTTATCCTCTTTTTGGTGATGATGATGGAATACAAATTTTGTTTTCGCTTTCACTCCTTTCTTGTATTGATGTGCATGTTCAAGCTCTTCTTCTTGTTCCCTTTGTGGCTTATACTTTCTGTGTGATGTTATCTAACACTCAGTTTTCACAAAATGTGTAAAGCAGAAGCAGAGAAAGAATAAAAAAGAACCTGTAGCAAAACGTGCGAGTTCATGTCGTATGCTTCATGCATGAGAAACGCTTCACTTTTAAGGGTATAAGAATAAGGGATATATAGGCTCAGATAAAGCATATACACAAGTACGTATATATGCAATATGCACAAAAGAAAGTTGTGAAGGTATATATATTCTTACTGATAGATATTAACGAGAAGGACAAATAGGTCAACATTTTTTGCTGTTTTGCCGTTCAGCAGCAAAAGAGGAAATAACAACAGAGAGAAAATATGTCTCTAGCCTCCAGAGTATGTTCTTAGGTATAAATAAATGTATAATGTACCTGCTTACAAAAACGTGCATTTACCTACCTATTGCACGTACAAAAGACCCATTTTGGTTTGCCGTCGTCGTGAAAGATTTTTGCCGTGTTTGACATGACTAGTGACGCTACTCGATTTCCAATCGTTTCCTTTTTCCTTACTTCGTTTCTACAGATATGCATGTATACATACATACATGTATTTAGTTTAAGAATCTTTTCACTTTCACCGCTTTCCTTTTTGTTTGCTCCCTGTGTGTGTAAGAGAAGAGCGAACTGTTTTGTCGTGTCTGTAGCATACAGATAGAGATTAGGTAGGTGGTAGGTCGGTCAGTCAGTGAGTTGATTACTGAAGTACTAGTACACACGTACATTTTTTATAAGTAATACAAGCAATCTATCAGGCATGTAAGGTTGATGTATGTACAAATAGTGACTTTTATGAAACTACCAAAATACTAAAGTCACTACTTAATACTAAAGAAATATCTTAGGTATGAGACAGACATTGTGATGCCTAAAGACGTAGTGTAACGATTTAGACAAGTGGGGTACTTGAGAGTATACGAATCTAACTTTTTTCTGCCTCATGATCGATCATTTTGTATTGGATTGTGTAGTTGCAATGTTTTCGTATGTACTTTTGCAACTCCTTTAACTCTCCTTTCTCTTCATCTCTAGTTAACATTCCACTCAATCCTATCCTCTTTATTGACCCAAAATACACAAAACACTGTATAGCCGCACTTAATACTGTACAAGGTGGCACAACAAAATTGGAGGAAAAATGCCAAAAAATAAAGCAAGCATGGTATAGTATATACATACATCACTTACATTAAAACATCTGTAGTAATGGAATGTGTATCAAATATTTTTTCCTGTTGGTATATCATGCTCTTCACAGTTTGCAAAAGTAACCATCGCGGGTTTAGTGAGCTAGAATAAAAGTGTGTGTACACAATATCTCGTTAATTTTTTTCGTGGCAACATCAGCTGCCTTTTCTTGATGCTACTTCCACCCCATCTCCATCTGTCCTATATAGCCTCATCACGATATTATGGTCTTCCCATTCATGTCATTCTCTTTCTCGCAACTTGCTTCTTCGTCATCAACAAGAGTGCCAAAGGGCAAAAAGGAACAACTAGAGCGTGCGTTTTTTCCGCCTGGAGTAAACAGCTTAAATTGTGCAACATCAGAATACATATTATATACATGTATCACATATTCCAGATGAATGTACTCCCGAAGAGAGAACTGTGAAATGAGTTGTTGAGGAGAAGGAAATGTGTGCCTGTGACTAATTTTGCGACTTTTTGCACGTTGAACGTGCACTGATTTTGATATCACCACCATAATACATAATATCGTCAGCTCCTTTTTACTGCGACCAAGAATATTGGAATGTGGAATGGGGAATTGTGTGGATGTTTTAACACAGATCATATTTACACAGAATAGATCGTTGCGTAATTTCACGTAGTGATAACAGAATTCCTTTGGCATACCAAAAATATCTAATAAATTGAAGTCATTCATCCGAACTGTGCAAAACGCGGACTACTGCCACACACAACTACCTATACATACTCTACTTATAGCTCTACTCCATCACATTTATTTACAAAAAGGTGAAACACGAGGGAGTAGCAGTAGCACACGCCCACACACATGAAATCCTTTCAAGTTCTAATATTTTTAGTAAACAGTAGGGGAAGAGTGACTTGTAGATACACACATGGTATATAGGTACACACTGTTTTTTACTTGAGGGAACGTCGTCGGCTAGTCAAGTACATACAGAAAAAATATATAACATTACAATTCATTGAAACTGCAAGGATTTATTGAATAGGTTCAGCTTGTCAAAGGCTTTATTCTTTTTTATCCTTTTAAAAAATAACCTTCGATTATAACGACGGCTTGCTACATTGCTCAAACAATACGGTAAGGAGAACTTACACTGTGGTACTGCTGTAGGAAACTTTGCCATCCGTCGTATATTTATGAAAGCGTTATACTTTCTTTTCGTTTTTGCCTTGCCACCATCATTACCATCATCATGGCTTTACAGAGTTCATCAGTTGAACCAGCCCACGTCATTAAATCCGCCTTGTGAATTCATCATTCATTATTATTTTTGAAAGAAGTAAATTGAGTTGCCCATTCATCAACATTGCCTTTCTCCATGCATATTTGCAGTGCGTTGGGCGACGATTCTATATATAGCTTCTAATAGGATTGATATACATGCTTATAGAAACGTAAGTTGTTATCTGTGTATTAGGGTTTACATACCATACTATTTTAATGATCTCTATACTAACTGAAAGCACACACCAGCCAGCGGGTATCATGCATATTCATGAATGATGGTGGCAGCATAAAAGAAGGATAAAAAATCTAGCACAACAAATGCTCTATATTGAATAGGATATTATTATCACCATCCGATGGGATAGTAACTGAAGGGAAAAAATATCTGCCAGTTTCAAGAAAATAAACATATTCATTTTTTACCCCGGAAAAAACATTCAGCTTTCTTGAAAAATTCAACGAGTCAGTCAGTGACAATGTTCCTTTTGGTCTCACGTTTCCTTCTCGCTTTCTCCTCTACTTTTTCCAAAATGGGACTCCCCACATTTTTAGAAACATTTTTCACTCTCTTTTCGGCTGATGAAAAATGGAAGTTTGCAAACCCAAGACTTTATGCTAAAAATGCTATTCCGTCGCTTATTATTACGTCTTATTATTATAGCAATGACCGTCTTCTAAGGTTACTTGCTGTTCACCATGTCAAATCAAGCATTTTCTTTGCCTTCCTGCATTTTTTACCTTCTTTGCTACTTACGCTTGTTAAATTTTTGAGCAGTCTGGTGAAAAATCATACCAAGTTGAGTTATGCCTCCGTTGGGAGAGAGTTACATAGATTCTGCATTGAATCTTCCTCAAATATGATGGGAAGACGGAGAGCACAAGCGAGTGCGGTAGTGAAGGGCGCCTCTTGCATCACATTATCCTATTCCCACATGATATTGCTTTGGTATGCGTGCCTACCGCTACGATCTTCCTTGTTACCTACATGATTATACTTTGCTCCCAGAAAGGAGGAAAAATACTGAAATAACACGAAGACCTGGAAACGAACTGCAGCTAACCAACCACACACGTATACATTATATATCAACCTAGTAGAGCATGCTTCATTTGCGTGGAAGCTAGTTTCAAAGAAAGCAAAAAATGCTAGTATCAAAGTGAAATCGAAAAGAGAAGAGGAGAAAGAGAAAAAACGAAGCCGTACAACAGACATGCTTTGCATATGCATTTTCTATGCAAGTTTACTGTAAGATAATGCAATTGCTTCCCTTATTCATGTACATGAATACAAATTTTTGTTTTCCTCCCTCTTCATTTTCATCTCCTTTGATAGTGATGGTTGTATGCACTTGTGTGGTGCAGCGAAACAAAATGAACTCGACCTTTTCCTTCTACTGTTTTCTCGTTGACTTATGACAACTGGGTGTAGAACAGGAATTATAATTTTATGATATTGAGGAATGCATGCCTGTTTGCAGTCAAGTTTCATATTACCGTCCATTTTGAGAACAAGTTACATTAAATATTTCATGAAACGATATCATTTGCCTAGTGAGAAAGATAACAGGCAACGGAGTTATTTTTAGATGTATTTCCATATCGCTTCTTACCTTTTCCTTCCTTCATCTTTCACTTTGTTATTTGATTTCTGCGCAGCATTATTATTTTTTAACCCTATATATTATAATATGATGATCTAACAACAACTGTTGGTGATGGCTCGTGCTTTTCACCCGTTTCTCATATATTTTTGATCTTCTATTGATATCTAAGAGAGAGAGAGAAAAAAAACCGAACGGGTACTCTTCAATTTTTTCAGATTCCTTGTTCACCTATTTTGCGAGAAAAGTGAAAGAATTTTTTAGATCAGAGAGAAAGGGAGTGTAGATAAAAGAGTGNAAAACCGAACGGGTACTCTTCAATTTTTTCAGATTCCTTGTTCACCTATTTTGCGAGAAAAGTGAAAGAATTTTTTAGATCAGAGAGAAAGGGAGTGTAGATAAAAGAGTGGGAAAGAAAAGATGTTTTTCCTTCAGATCTTTCTTTTTTCATGGAAAAAATAAGAACGAATATTTTTTGTTGCCACAAGGTATATTATTACCACTTCACATGTGTGTGTGTATGTGAGTTCGTGTTTCTTCGTAAAACTTGCGTTGGATTTCCAAGAAAAAAACATAAAAATACACAAAAAGCAGAAGGGTGCTTGAAAAAACTTGTCTGAATAAACGATTACCTGACATGGGTAGGTATAGCTCAATATAGGTAGGCCTTGCCTCATTTTCTTGAATGCTGTTCCTATTCTAGTTCTCCGTGTTTTCTTCCTCTTTTACTTTCTTTCAAGTCAAACAAGTAACCAAAAAGTTTTGCTGAGAGCAATATGATGAGACTGACAAGGAATTATTCAGATGGTGATGGTGGAGTGGTGCGGTTCGAGCACCTTTTGATACAAATCTTTTACCCAAAAAAGCGGAATATAATGTCTTTATGTATTTTTAAGTGCAGTAGCAAACCAAAGTACTTTTACTCGTACTTCCTTCTGCATTAATGCGCACACAGAAGACTGAAAGAACTTACAAGGAAAATAAGATTTTCAATGCAACCTTTGATAAAAATTCTGAAGTAAAAGGATTATTTTTCAACTTAGCGCTATAGCGTTCTCTGTGCTACGCAATTTTAAAATTCATTTTTTCCAGATGAGTAGCGATCAAGATATCGCTAGTATACAGCGATTACTGTACTATTACGAACAATTTTTTTCGGACTGCATGACTGAATTTTTGGAGTTCAGTCAGAAGGATTTTATTTCACCAAAACTATATACTATACTTACTTACTTACTACAAATTAACTTATATTTAAATTAACTTATATTTTTGCTCGCTAAGCTTTGCAATGAACATTCAATTTGCTATTTGTGAATTTATAACGTACTAACAATGAATTTGTACATCGTGTCTAATTATAATGTGTTTTTCTTTGTATTTGCAGGTAAGTATCAGACGTTGAATTTCTAATTGGTCATTTTGGGAACGCGTAAGCAAGCAGCTTTGAAAGCTTTGTGCAGTTACTTTTGTAATTAGTAAGTTTATTTCATTTAAACCATTAAGGACTCGCATATATTCCAAAGACTCCATGAAAGGTTTTAAATGTCAAACAGTTCTCTTTCCCATTTTACTATACCCACACACAGGCTGCTTTATGTTTATACACTTTTCTTCTTGTTTGTATATCTCTATCATCTTCTGTAGTAACATCCACACTTGTTCGATAAGAAAGTTTGGGCAACATTCGACACTACTCGCCGTCGCCTCCATTACATTAGATTACAGATTACATTACTATAAAGTTATGCTTTTCCATTTACATGTACTCATACTTTCATTTTTACTGCGTTGAATATAAAAAAAGTAAAAATGTGGCGTTTATCTGACTGAAGAAATAGGGACTTGACGGAATGACGTGAGAGTGTGTAGCATGAATTACAGGAAGGAAAGATAGAGAAAACACTTTATAGTTAGAGGCAAAATGCGTAGAGGAATAAGAGAAGGGATTTTTTATGAATGTTCCTGTTTATCTGGCAGTGCAATATTCTTGCTTCAGGAAATAAAGAAAAAGCGTAAGAGAGGAAAAATTGTATTAGAGATCAGCAGATCAAGCACATTGAACATTTCTTTTCTCCGGGAGAATTCAAGTGAATATATGTTTATGTGTGTATATATGGATTGATACGGGTGTATAGAACATTTAAATGGAAACCCTCATATCGAGCATTGCTTGATGATGATGACTGGGTGAATGTAAACGGGAAAGTGCATACCACTCTGGTACTTATCTTTGCTTACTTAGTTAGATACATTTACTACATACTCGCGTGCATGGTAATTTTTGCCTCGCTTGCAAGTGAAGAAGGGAAGATGAGAATGAGAAGGAAGGAAATATCAATTGGACTTTGATGTAATGTGATGTATAGCGAGAGGGAACGGAAAAGTGTGCACACACATGAAAAGAGATTGATGATGATGATGACGATATGCGAAGCAAAGTGTCAAATAATTTGCCTTGACTTCTTGTGACCATTACGAGGGAAAAAGAAAGGAAACAGGAGCAAATCAGTAATGTAGTTTTTTGAGTTGGAAAGAAGGGGAAAGATGAAAAAATGCTGAATGTTTTATATAAGAAGGGTGCCACCCTGAAGTGAATGGTATACCATATTTACTTTTATATCAGCAGTATATTTTCTGACTTTCTCTTCCCGTTTCTCTCTTTCTCTCTCTCTTCAAATCGAACAAAATAAATTCATTGCCTTTAGATATGAGATAGGTTAAAATTAGATTTTTTCCTCGAAATGACATCTCATCCACTTTTTCCCCACTTCTTCCAAAAAAGTTTGGAACATTGAATGAAATTGGTGGTGGAATAAGAGGACTTAGGCAAAATGGCACGAGTAGCAGTTGCACCCGGGTCATTATGTGCCCTGTGGACGCATTTTGATGCGTATTTATGTTTTTCTTTCTTTCTTTCCGCTCCAAAAGCAGCATCAATTCAATAAGTATAACTTTGTGCAACTTCCACATTCTTTTCTGATGAAAGTACAGCAGGGATTGCAAGTGGAATTGTGCATCACCATTTCTATTTGTGTAGATTTGTCCCCTTTTCCTCTTTCTTTCCACTTTGTTTGTCCTGCCACTTTCATTTTTCTGCTACTACTCCTTCCGTAATGGGAAATCGTTAAATTCAAAATGTATTAGTACGTGATCGTATTATACAAAATAAAAGATAAGGCTTGTTGTGCATTCAGTTCTGTACAGTAGTTAGTCTTGAACATTGTAAAATGGTACAGAGAAAAAAATCAATTTTCTACCGTACTTACTCACTTTTATGGCTAACTGGGTTTGAAAGACGGGAGAAAGAAGGGTAGATAAAGGATGAAGAATAAGGAATAAGAAGAAGAAGATAAAAAAGGGGAAATCATTTAGTAAGCCGTGTTATATTTTTCACTTGATGGCTTTTCTACGCAAAAAAACAGTAAATAAGCTATATAAATAGGGAGCTTGCCCACAAAACTTTCACAAGGGAAAATACATGAAAACAAGATGTGGATTTGAATTTAACCAGACTAGACAAGCTTTTGTCACAAAAATGCCATTTTCTGGTTTCACATATTTCTTCCACCCCACTACTCTTATTCATCATCAAATGCTAATACCATTAAAAGAATGAGTATAACGTGACACTCGATAGTGAAAATAAACTTTGCTGCATATCAGTTGGATGAAATGTTAGAATCAACAAGAAAAGGGCTGAAATCTGAGAACGAACCAGCATTCCAATCTATCGTAAAAAGGACAACAGAGAAGCCTAAGTTTGAAAAGCGAAAAATATTACGATTTAAAAGAAAAATGAGCATACATGTATATCATCCTATTCAATTAGGAACAGAATAACTTGGTTGGACGGCCACACACACTAAAGAAAACAACGGAAAAGGAAGGAAATAAAAGGAGATACAAGAAAGATCTCGATCCAACTTTGAAGACAACGAGAAAATAAGTAGGAAACCACCCGAATCTTTTTTACTTACAAACAAAAAACACCATTGCGATCTTATCTCCCTTTTGATTTTCCTTGTTTTTTTTTTACTTTTTTCTCTTTCATTCAAGACTGACTCACTTACTTAGCTTGAGTAAGTAAGTAAGTGCTGTATTTTCTTCCCATCCTCGCTCGTCGTCTTCTTTTCTTTTTGAATGTCTGTCGTCGTCCGGCTAAACACTAAAAGTGAATCAACTTTCCTTCTTTTCTTCGTCTTTTTCG
>JAHZMV010001936.1:0-10102 GCA_027743765.1 Coecobrya sp. COE2
AATTGCTTACACACACCACATCTTTTTACTACCTATTAGTCCGTTATGGTGCGTGTTTTTTTGACCATTTAATTGTTTTGCTTGTCGAAATTTGGTCATTCTTTTGAGGTGATTGATGGTTAACGAATTATTACGTGTTGTTGTTGTGACGAACGCAAGAATTTTGGGGAAATAATACAGGAAGTTTTTTTTAGTTAAATGAATCATACAAAATTAATGAAAAGGCGGAAACCAAAAATAACACTAAATATTTATAAAGATGCTTTTGTCGTCATGTGGGAAAAAATTTGTTATTCTACCGATTCTTTGAAAAATGTTTGTTGATTAGCTCAACTTCTTCTTCCTTCAGGCAAACACAAAATAAACAAAATCTGAAAGCAAAGAATGTCGTTGCTACGAAGAAGAAGAGTCCTTTTCAAAACAATCAAAGACGTGACCATGTGCTGTGTGGATTCATTTTCTGTTATTTAATGCAATTTGAAAAGGCTTTATTACGATTATTAAAACATAATATTACAATATAGCCAAAGTAACAGGATGTTGTTATCGATGCAAAATGTAGGTACATTACGCGTTGCGTATAGATCATGATCTTATCTCTATGGATATATAAGCAGTAAATATCAAATGGTATATGGGTGCTGTGTCGTCCCCACAGAAATTTGCAAAGAAAAAGTTGCCATGCAAGTTTTCCTCATTCATTCGCATTCTCACTTTTTTGGCATATGAAACCTAAGCATTAAAAAAATCCCCAATGAACTGTCAAGTGATGTTTCTTTTCAATCAAGTGGCTCAGTAGTATTTACAAAGGCACAGGTTATGATCCTTTATGTTTTTATGCTATAATAATTGTCGTGAATTAAGAAAATTATGATTTACAGCTAATTACAAATTAGCTTGGATTAGTTCGGATGGATGTAAAACTTTTATACAAAATGTGTATTCAAGCAGTAAAAATGATGTTGTTATTAATGAAAAAATATAAACTTGGAACATGAAAAATGTTTAATTTTATATAGCTTCCATTTTTTATTACGAATTTTTTATACTCTTGTTCAATTTACCATCAACACAATTATTATTATTTATTTGATTATTCTCAAGGAAAATACCCACTTCATTCTGATGATATTTCAAAAGCTCTACAGATTCATTTTTATACTACAAGCACATATTATATCCACTCTTGTTTTGTTTCATTCTTGAACTACGCAGCTTAATTACAACTAGGTAGGTATATAGCTTTTTATAATAAGCTTTACATTTAATCTGATTTTTTTATACTTGAGTTATTCAAGTTGAATTCTTAAAAAGATACCCATTTTTGCTATGCTAATTACATATTATTTATAATGATTCATAAAACAGTCATCCATCCCAGTTTAGAAAATTCCACAAGTAAAATTATTACACTAACAGAGAGAAAGATCGAGGAAACTCGAAAACTAAAACCGTTACCGCTTTTTCAACAAAAGAAACAAGACGTGTGTTTGGTTTGAAAATCATTCATTCTGTTCAGTTTACTCATTTTCGTACATACATTTTGACTATTTTTTTCAACAAAACACAATTATCCTTGTAATTTAACTATTTACTCGTACAATTAGCTATATATCCGTACTTACTTTTAGTGATAACGACTTATATGCTATAACAGTCTTAACATGATAAAAATAGCTTTCAAAATTGTATTTATCAATGACAATAATATTTAGTTCAAACGAAATTAACTATTTTTATTACGCCCGTGCATTCCATCAAGGAAGACGGTTTCGACAAAAAAAAACGCTACCGACGACGATGATGACAATATTTTTTTTACTTAACAAAATAAAATGGCGAAACTTAATTAACGCGACGACAGAATAATTATCAATTATCATAATAATAATATATATTGTTGTATTTAAGAAACAAGTAGTTATAATAATATTTGATTTTACATGGTTCATTTGATTGAAAAACTTTTTTTCTACATGATAAAAATAATTTGTAACGTATATTATCCAAATTTTTATTCCAAATTAGAATTTTGTGCATGATAGTAGTACCTAAAGGAAAAAAGTATATAAAGTAAAGTAAACGTTAATAATCTTCCAGCGCGGCCATCCGGTAATCTCTCGATTTTCCTCGGGACACACTTCTGGCCTTAAAGTTGCAGGCGTTCATGTATTGACGTTCTGACTTGGCCTGTTTTGCTCCTATACCACCGTCGGTGACTATAGGTTTTGGTGCACCGAGTTCCAAGACTGTTCTCACCAAGGTGTTTTCAACAAGGTGGCGATTAATTCCTGCGCCTACTACTTGGCAAATGGCGTCGTACTGCTTTTTCTTGCCCCAAGAGTCAATCTCGAGAACTTCACCAACGCCAAACTTCATCACGGTACCTGGACCAGTGCCCTCCTAAAAAAAGGAAAAGAATAAACGACCAACAATTTAGTTTATATGTTTTCTTTTGTAAACACGGAACAACTTTCATTATTTATTTAGAATGCCATTATTCTTACCTCAACGGCATGTAAAAAGTCTCTGAAACTGTGTCTCTGTTGCCTTCTGTCCTTCTTTGCACGGTATTTGTGTGACTCGACAGATAACTGTCTCAACTTGGCAATCAACTCACTCATGCTCGTTTTCTTCCCTGTGCGATGTCCATTAACTCCAGAGTCCGCATCACTTTCATCCTCGGCGGAATAATCGGTTTCCTCCTCACTGTCCTCAACTGTCAATCCACATAGATCCACAAGGACAGCCAAAGCCTCTCCAGCACTCAGCCTTACTTCCAAATCTGGTTGTTCCAGTAAGCTTTGCAAGTTGGAAATCCAGCGGTACACACGACCGTTCAGGTATTCCTCTGACATGAGGGTCAAAAGAAGAGACCATCCGGACATGGCCGCGGCAGCCAAAGCTGTACTACTATTCTTGGGAATTTTTGCAGTTTTGTTAGATTCTGACTGAGCAGCGGTTTCTTCCTCGCTGGGAGTCCTTTTATTCTTCACGCCAGCGCCAAAAAGAGGTTCCAAAATTGTTATAATCTTCATCACATCCGTGGGGCAGCCTTCAGCGATAAAAGCGCCGAAACAAAGGGCTTCACAACATTTCACCCGGGCAGCGACATTGGCTGTGTGATCCAACATCAAGCTTTGCAGGAATGGCTTCAGAGCGTTGAAATCTTCTGTGGCCATGTCTGGATCAAATGCACCGATTTGTACAATAGACAAACAGTGAACGGTTGCAGCCATGGCTTGGTCGCTGCCAGAACCCCGCTTGAAGATTTTTTCTAAGTGATCTCGTAACGTTTCTCGGCGTCCCAAAATTAAGTCTGGATTGAAATTTTGACTGAGTAAGCTGATCAAAGTGGATAGACTTGCGGTACGAACATTGGCAGACTTTTCGATAATTCCGTCAATTGCTTCTGCAATTTTCTCTTCCATCGCTTCCCGACTTCCAATACCGAAAAGGGCAACGCCATCTTCATGATCGTCACCATTTCCGTTATCGTCTGCAAGAACATCATCATAAATACTCAGGTTACTACACACGTTTTTCCGAGAATGCTTCATTTCATTTTCCAAATTCAACTTACAATCGTCGTAACTTCCGCGTTCTGAACTCATGCTGACCACACTTGCTGAATCTCCATTCACTGAATCATCATCTGACATACCGTACGCTCCACGACGGGGCTTCCCTGTTAACAAAGAGGAAAAAATGGTTATTAGCAAAATCTCATTTCAGCTAAAATGTTATTATTGTCAAAATACAACCAACAGGGCATACTCATACTCTGGTTGTTCATACGAAACCGTTCCTTTGTAACAAAATTTCTGCTCGTGCAATTGCATATAATTTTTGTATCATAATAGCATGTTATTGTTGTTACTATTGAGCCATTGCAACCAAATTCAGAAAATCTACCACCATTTTTATATTCATTGATCATTCATTTGCTATCAATATCTTATTGTTATTGTTTTGTGCTCGTCAGTCAAGTGATCACGGCCACACAACAGCCACGGCCCCTGCCATTCCCATTACACGCGCACGCCCAAATTATGTATGTGCCTACTTGAGTATCATGTTTACGACAAAACCCTCCACCTCTTCAGACTCCACTCTTGCATAACAGCGTAAACAAGATTTGTTACTTCACAAAAAGGAATAAAAATAGCCCAGACTACAAGACATGCAATAAGTAGTGCTTTTGCAAGAAATGAAAACGAAAAGTTGCAGTTGCTACCCACTAGTTCCTCTCTCTCTCTCGTCTTCAGTGTCTTTTACATTATCATCAAGTAAATTTGTTGTATCGCGACCGTCTCACTGACAATCCTGTCTGGCTGACATAATACAAGGTAATAAAATGTAAAGTCCAAGGTCATGAGCTCCAAAATAAAAATGGTGGCCAAAATCTAAGTACTTCTACTTCTGTATACACAGGCATGCATATGGTCATAAATAGAGATAGAGATTTGATGTTGGCCATGATTGTCTGGTAAGAAGTTGAGGATACAGATAGACAGCAAGATATTCTCTGCTGCTGCAGTAGTAATTAGATGCTATGGATTGACTCTGATCAAATCCACCAGTCATCTTAACTCGCAACCAAACCACCACAAAAAGGAATCGTGGATGCAATCTTTTCAAGAATATCAAGCCACTATCATCAAGTCATCATGAATCATTTATGCAGAACAAAAAGCCTATCAACTATAAAAATATCATTGACGAATGGAGTGTGGGTATACGTCTTGCGCAACAGTTTTTCGTCTTGACTTTATCACACAAGCAAAAAGCAGCTCAACAACCAATATGTAGAAAATCACCAAAAAAATCAGAAAGTAAAATGTATAATATGTAAATGCAAGAAGCTTTAAGAATAATACTGTGATAAGATATAAGATTAACAAAATACTATAAAACAAAGACTAAAAGTAATATCGTCAAATAGCATGATGCAAACTCGATTTAGCACGAACCATGGATTTTGCAATAAACTAAATTTCAAATAAAACTCTACGGATCACATATATGTAACATACCAAAAAGTATTCCCAATTCGCCTTTTTCCACTCAATTTTCTCAAAGATAAAAATTGCTTAACGTCAAGTCTGCTGCTGAGTAATCTCAATTTTCCGTGCAATATACTGCATTTTTCTTTAAACACTTTAATTTTTTTTAGCTTTTTATTCTCTACCGTTCCGGTAAACCAGGAAAATCCGGGCTTAGTATATTAACTTTATAACTTCCTGTTGTTCTTATTAGCCCAAGTAATCCTGCACTTGTCATTTCACTAATAAAAATACTAGAAAAAGGAATGGAGAAAACGGTACAACACTTTTGTTACGAGATGAACTCACTTTCGTAAGGAGCGTCAAGTGCAAAGTGCAACGTTTCCTTGTGGGGACTGTTACGAAATAAAATAAAATTGTAATAAAAACGACGTAGTTAAGCCAAGACTAAGGTTAAAAAATAACGAAAGTTGTTGTAATAAAAAAAGAACAATGAAAAATTAATGACATGACAGGAATGATACTCAGGTATCCTCTTATGCTAAAGCAATAGTAGGTCAAGCTCGGGGGATTTCGAATCAAGATTGCGAATACAGCTATATATTATTATTGTAGCTCCTAACTAACAACCTATGTAAGTATTTTTCCCAACAAACTAATAATTCTTTTCATTTTTTTTACATCCCACACGTAGTGACTATACAGAAGGATAAAGGATGCATGTATATGCACAGGTGAGTAAATTACATTAAACCACCACCTGCACATGAAAACATACATCTGTAGCAGTGTGGTCTCTGATGATTGTGGAGGAGGTAGCTAACAATGTGAAACGATCAAACTTGTGTATTTTCTAGAGATTATATTATAGCGTTCATTGCAACCCTTTTACCTTGCCGTGTGAGAGGGTTTTACGTGCATACGTCAATCCCCACAATAACGTTTTTTTTTCAAACATTCGTACAATTCATCCTTAAGCTGCTGACTGATCTGTCAGTCCACATAATACAACAGAATAGCCAGCAGTAGTCATCATTATCATCATGCCGTTGTAATTTTCATTCAGATTCAGCAAAAGTATCTCACTACTTGCATACATAACATATAATCTCAGAGAGATACGTTGTTGTGTGGAGGTGCTATGTTTGTAACATGCAAAATGCAACAGTTTGCATACCTACTCTATTTTATTCTTGACAAAATCTCTCTTATTGCATTGCATTGTTGCATCTCATTTACTTTGAACTGTTATGCTAGAAGAACTGCGCAGCAGAGCTACGAACGATAAAAGCGCAGTTTCAGCATTCAGCTATTCCCTGTGTAGATGTAGCTGGCTGATGTGAGACATTTTGAATCTTGATGTATTATACACCTCACAAAGCTGCCATAATAATAGTTAATGTGCAAGTATGAAATAACCAAATATGAATTTTTAGACAATGTAACCACAAACGAACAGTTTCTGCTGACGTATGCTTATTTAGAGTTTCTACAAGCATATTATTATTATTATTTTAGCAGTCACCAGAATATTCTGGTTATTATTATTTCTACGGAATTCCTATGAATTGCATTACTCACAATGATCTTGGTCTCCTCTTCGTTTGCACTTGTGCTCTATCTATTTTGTATTGCCTGTTTTTTCCACTGTAACAGATTCCCCTTCTGTAGTAGTGCTGCTGCTGCCGTTTGCCACTGACTTTTCTACGTAACTGTAAATGGAATTTAGGGCACGGGCACGACAACATAAAACAGCACACATGCATACATACTTGGTAGAAGAATTATATAGTAGAAAATGAATGAAAAGCCGACTGCTATACGCGCTATATCGGAAACTGAATGACAACGACGAAAATTGCACCAGCAGCGGCAGTCCTGTTTATTAGACACCATGAAACGATTTGCGATGACGACATTTTCTTGCTGCTGCTCTGCTATTAGCTCATTCGTTTTACGATACTAAAAATAGCTCCACGAAAAACACCCATGTGTATTTTGATGGCGTGCAATGCGAAATGCAAGTGTTTTAAAAAACAACCCACAGGATTACGTATATGACTCAGATCAACAAGTTGTGCAATACTCTATCTTACAGGTTTGATGTCTGTAGTAATGAAAAAGTATACACTCTCTAATTAATACCTACCTAAAGAGTCGTGGTGGAGGAAAAAAACATTATTTTTTATGAAAGTGAAAGGAAAAATCGAAAAAGAGCGATTAATAAAGAACAATTTTAAAGTACAATTATTATGTATTACGCATTACAAAATCATACTGCATTACTGCTGGCCTACATAAAAACTGCATTTCCGCATTCCATTTGCATTCAGCACAAACAATTCCTTTCCTTTATGCACGACGACGACACACTTCCGGAAATTATTATCAACGAAACGTCTCTCTAGTCGCTACTCTACAAGCTATTAAGGTCATGACTTTGGACAGACATTTTACTAGCCACAACAACAAGTCTAGTATCCAAATTATTTTTTACATAATGCAGGTGCCTGAAAAGCAGTTAATCACTCATCACCACAACAACAACAATCTCTTTAAAATATTTATTATCTAAAACGCTGACAGATTTTGTGAATGTAAAGAACCATGTTTATTCTTCAACTTGACTACATTTTAAGGATTTTTTGCAAAGGTACTTCAAGCACCTTGGTTGACAAGACCAAAAAGTTATATGCATTTTAGTAAGATGAAAGGAGAGAGATACAAAACAGGCCAAAAATGCATATAAAAATATTTCGCAATTCTCTGCTGCATATCTGATTAGATGGCTANCATGTTTATTCTTCAACTTGACTACATTTTAAGGATTTTTTGCAAAGGTACTTCAAGCACCTTGGTTGACAAGACCAAAAAGTTATATGCATTTTAGTAAGATGAAAGGAGAGAGATACAAAACAGGCCAAAAATGCATATAAAAATATTTCGCAATTCTCTGCTGCATATCTGATTAGATGGCTATAATAACAGCTACTACTACGCTGCTAACAACGAACGCCAACAAGCCCATTGGCTACCTAAATTGTATACCTAATTTTTATTCAAACAAATTAGATTCCCTTCTCAAAAAAAACTACGTAGTAGTTTAAACGACGTACTTTGTACTGTTTACCGTTGTACCACAAAAAGTTGCAACTGACAACAACCCTTTCCTACGCAATAAGTCCCACATCAACAACGGCAATAAAAGATGGGCTATTTCTTGAAACCACATACCAAATAATAAATACCAACCAGAACCAAGACACACAACAAGAGAGACGAAATAACTCAACCGAATCAATACAAATTCCTTCTACCATTTTTTTCCCTTAACAAGTATCAAGAAACTATGTGTATTTAAAAAGTAACAAAAAAATCTTCTTTTCTTTCGAAAAAAAACCTTACCACTTTTTTTGGTAACTGTACGACGTTTCCTTGCAGTCATTGTATCTCCTTTTTTTACACAAAGTTAAATCTCTTATTCAAAACTATTTTGTTGAAACACAAACAACAACACCAAAAACCACTATTCAATTTCTCGCGGAAAAAAATATCTTTTGAAATGGATGATTTGGGATTCCCCAAATAATTATTCACACTTTCAAATCGTTCCACTTTAAAAACCGTTTCAATAAAATTGACAAAAATTGAAATCTCGTGTTTCAAGAGCGACTCTTTTTTTCAGTTAATGATGTCAGGTCCGTGGTTAAAATGCTAATATGAAGAATAAACTAGCAGTCCTTTCTTTTTCTTTCCTTTTACCTAACTTTATCACGCTGCTGCTGCTGCGAACTCTTATGTATGATGTCTTACTTGTCACGTGTGTAATGCGAGTTGACTGTTTGACATATAACGCCACGCTTCCACGAAGCTACAATCAAACACGCTGGTATGCACACTCGCGTCACAAGTGAACTAGAGGCCCGCGATGCACGGAAATAATCGTGCATGTCTAGAACAATTATCTAATTCTCAAATTCGTAATACAGTGAATTAAATCAGATTATGTTGATCAGGGTATCTCTAACTCACATTGTATTTAATAATCCATACATACTCGATAAGAACAAACGTGGGCTTCCCTGGCCAATCTTAGTTTGGAAGGAATACTATTAAATTGATTGGCATAGTTGAAATTTACAATAGATTGAGCAAGCTAA
The DNA here is from genome assembly GCA_027743765.1 of Coecobrya sp. COE2. Classification (NCBI taxonomy): domain Eukaryota; kingdom Metazoa; phylum Arthropoda; class Collembola; order Entomobryomorpha; family Entomobryidae; genus Coecobrya; species Coecobrya sp. COE2. The sequence continues at coordinate 9,167 of JAHZMV010001936.1, forward strand.
CATTCATCAGGATGCCCAATGACAGAAGAGAAAAACTGATCAGGTTTGTCCAATTCCACTTTGAATTGAATGACAATGTGAAATTGATCGGGTTTGCGATAAAATTGATCAGGTTTGCCTAACCTTTATTGAATGACATAGAATGAAATTGATCGCCTTTGCCTTACATTCAGTAGCATAATATGAAATTGGTCAGGTTTGCGAAACTCTAATTTAAATAGCACAATATAAAATTGATCAGGTTTTCGTAAGCTTTACAGTGAATCACGATATGAAATTGATCAGGTTTGCGAAAATCTACATTAATTGTTAAACTATAAAATTGATCAGGTTTGCTCACCCTTTACAACGTATTGCTTAATACGAAATAAATGGGGTTTATCCTACATCACATTAAAATGCATATAGCGGAATTGATCGGGTTTTCCAACTTTATATTGAATTGCATATGATGGAATTGATCAGGTTTTCCAACTTTACATGGAATGGCATATGATGGAATTGATCGGGTTTGCCCAGCTCGACAATGAACGGGATAATATGCAATTGATCAGTATGCCCGACTCTTCAATTGCTGGCATAATGTGAAATTGATCAGGCTTCAGAACCATACATTGAATGATAGCAGATGAAATTGATCAGCTTAATTATGATTTGAACGGCATATGATTAAATTGACCAAAATGAACAAATCATAACAGAAAATGTCATAAGGGTAACCGGATTTGTTCCAGTCACCGTTAATCTGATAACACTAAAAATGATCAGGAACAACAGACAGCCTGATGACAATATAATAAAAGTTGCTGTGAATTATACTTATTCCAGAAAGTCCTCACTGTATAATATACATTAACCATAAGTGGCAGAGGCGTTAGCTATTTCCTTGAAATACCCAGGGCAGGGGACGTGGACCCCCCTCTGCGTGCTGCCCCC
>JAHZMV010001937.1:0-16242 GCA_027743765.1 Coecobrya sp. COE2
AATTGTTATTATATTCTAATATGCTACAATTTACTAATCACACTATTCCTTTGATTAATTAAAAAAATTAAGCTTGTGTAGAGTACATCATCATCAAAATCTTTATGTTATTGATCTATGAAATTCTTAAATAAATTAGTACCTACTAAAAATGTGTTTGCGTATGATCAAGAAAAATGACAATTTTTAGCTTAACTTAACTAATTAACTTTTGAATTTTATTTCGTCGCATACTAATAATATAATTGCAAAAATTTGTTCGTGTGTAGTAGCAATATATTTTATTTGAATAAACAAAAAAATAATATCATCTTGTCTGACGTGAAGGCGTAAATAAATCACCAAAATATTAAGGACAAATCAGAGAATTAGTAATTTTTCCCTTATTCTTATACTTTATATCCATCATATTGAAAATTTTGCTCATTTCTTATCATCGGATATCTCATTTTGATTTCATATAAAGGATCCTTCAAAATGCAATTTGCCTGATACTCATAACATACGTAAAACAATAAGCAAAAGTAGTCGTGTCCAATCTGCCCGGTTGACAATGAATTGGAAGCTACAATATGTGTTGGTTGTACGGAGGAAAATCCTTATTTTGTTCCAAGAACGACAGATTCCACATTATCTTTTTTAACGGCAGCTAATGTCATAATAAGCAGCTTTGTCATCACTGATCTTCGTTAAAATCATAATTTTCTTAGGATCAACCCGAATAATAGGTTTTAATTTTTGCTACCTTATAAAATAATAATGTCTATATTTTAGTTTGAATTCGAAATTAATAGAATTTAGACAATTAAGTTTTTATGTATTACAATTAAAATGCAACATTTACCAACATTCATTTTGTAACATGTATTTTGCATGGTCTCCAATCCACCATCTAGGTTTTTTTCTGCAAGGAAAACCTGCATAAATAAGTATTAATATCCCTCTTTACTGTCGACTGCATAGTACATTTAACATAATTTACAATTAATTTCCAGTGAATCTATATGAATAGTAGTATAAGAATGCTTGCAAAATATCCATATAATATGGATTCCATATGAAGGTTGAATTAAGGTTTAGGGATTTTTACTCACTCAACCTCACTCAAGCTCACTCATCAAATTCACTCACTAACTACGTTGAATCGATTAGTTTAGGTTATTTGAGGTTAGGTTATGTTAGGTTAGGCAAAAATTGTCTCAAATTACTTAACCTAACCTAAAATAACCTAACCTAACCAATCCAACTCAGCTAATGAGTGCGGTTGAGTGAATTTGATGAGTGAGCTGAGTGAGGTTGAGTGAGTGTAAAAATCCCTAAACCTTAATTCAACCCCATATGAATCCCCAGAATCGGATCTCACGACCATAACAAGCATGATTTCAGCACATCAGCTAATCAGCATAATACTATACTTTATACCTGTTTCTTCGAAAGTGCTTAGCATTTAATTGCATTTATATGAATAATTGATATGGTTAAATGGAAGTCTGTGAATCAGTGTGAATAATTATCTTGTCCAAACCAAGCGAATGTGTCGACGCTAAAGAAGTGAGAAAGTGAACAAAGTACAGAAGGCTTCTGTCCTGTCAGAAGCTCTTGTCTTTGTTCCTTGTAGCCAGGTAGAGCACGTGGCCAAGCATTGCATTTCGTCATGCATTTTTTGGCGAATCTAACGGCATGAGTAACGGAAGGAGCCACTGACCTGTCACTGGCCACAGGATAACCGTCTGGAATCGTAATTATTTATGGAGCCAAGATAATGATTCAATGACCTTTCATTTCATACCGTCGTCCTCTTTGGTAAAGACAGTCTCGTTACATATGAAATTACGGTTTATTTGCATAAACTTGATATATGGTAATTAATGGTAATTATCTTTTAAAAAATACATGGCTAGGCTTGGATGAATAGGCTTTTTACTTGCAAGTGTCATTCTCATTATGTTTGACTGGGATGTTAACTTTTTTGTTCTGTTTTGTAAATAGACCAGTGTGAAGAAATGTGTGCAGTTTAGAGTTTTGGAGCCTCAGCTTCAAAATGAAACCTTGGAACATAACAGCACTGAAAGGACGTTAACAAGTGGTTTACTTTGTGGTAGGGAGTGGGGATTTTTAAAAATTAACTTACACTATTGATAACTGAGTAAAGTTTCTTGATTGGAGAGACATAGGGTTCTGAATTTGCATGTATATTATGTTATTGCAGAATTTGGGAAACATTAGGAAGGGTCTTCTTGGAAAGCAACAGTGGCCACGAGTGACAATCACAAAATGAATATGTCGGCGAGCGGTGAATGTTCAATGGGTCGAGGAAGGGGCCGTGGTTGGATTGGAGGCAATATAGTAGATCAACTTGACCGAGACGAAAATAAAACGGTTCATGACAGTATGGAAAACCCCCGTGTTCCAATAGGTCGAGGGAGGGGACGAGGACGGTTAATCGATCCCACATTGGACCAACCTGATAGTCAACTAATTAAAGAAGTCACCCCGGTTATTTCATCAATTACAGCGTTTAAGGAACCTCCCAGCTTGAATTCTAATTCTGGGTTTGAAGGGCCACATGTAAGATCCCAGGAGGAGTTTCAGATTCAAAGAAGAGAAACTAGAACTGTCGATGAATGTGGATACTCACAGCAGCAAAAAGTTGCACACTTGACTAGATCTCAGGCTTATCAACCTTCATATTCTGATGAAATTCTTGCCTCTACAAGATTTAGATTGGAACCTCCATCATCACCCCTAGGTGCCGAAACTAGCTTAACTCCATCGTCAGTATCTTCCCAAACTCGTTCATTGAAACCTGGACAGGTTAACATTTCACATTTGCAACCAAAGTATTTTGAAGCTTCAAAACCTGCAACTCGTTTGAGAACACTTTTATCGTCCGAAGTGAAAATTTTGAAAGTGCTTGATAAGCCACATGGACATCTTATGGTTGCTTTTCAGGATCAGGACAGCCAGGTCAGATCTCCAAAACTCATTTCATACATATGGTAGGTGAAAAGAAAAGATGAAATTCAAATTATGACTTCTTTTAATTATGCAGATTAGATTTAATCACTTGCTTCAACAAATGGCAAAATTTTATACCACTCCAGAGGGCTACACATTCAAGAAATCAGGATATGACTTAGAAAATGGCGAGATTGTTGCAGCTTCCGTGTACACTTGTTCGGACGACATGAAATTTCGAAGGGTGAAAATAGAAAATAATTCAAAGGGGCGAAGATGGCGTTATTCGGGCTCTCGCTGTTGACATTGACAGTTTAACTCATTGGAATGTTAGGAACGTTTTTTCCCTTCATGAAGCTTTTCACCGTCATCCGATGCAGGTCTACTACTACCTTATAAAAACGCAATTATGCCAACAAATTAATTTAATTAACAGCTAATCATATTTTTTGTTTTATATAACTTCAGGCATGTGAGATCAAAATTTCCAATTATAGTGACATATATCCAAAAGGAATTTTTGAAACATTATTTAACAATCGGATGGCGTTTCTTGGCGTCATGAATGCGTTACGGCACAACATTTTCGCTTCAATGATCGGTCGTAGCATTTTTATTTCAAATATTGGAATGGAGAAGGAACCCGAATTAATGACCGGAGAGATAAATCTTGGCACTAATTTGTGTTTGGAAACTCTTTATGTGGAAGCGTTTTGTAATCATTTTACCCCCAAGGTACCTGAGGTAAAAAACCTTACATGCATTTCTTTAGAGATTTCCCCGATATTTCATTCTGCATTTATCTGAGAGGAAAACATGATAATTATTTGCTTGTTATGACTGATTTAACAGGATGGCCAGATGTATGAAGCGGTAGTCACAGACGTACTAGAAAATGGAACTATCGGCCTGTGTTTAAACAACTCATTATTTGGTCCAATTAACAGACTGTTAAATTCAGCAGACATGCAGCAGTTAGCTCAAAATGTCACCGAAAATGATAGAAAGGAACTTTGGAATAGAATCACTAAAAGCAATTGTAGAAATTGTATAATTGCCGACAAAGAAAGGGCTAGACTAGTGCGAGCAAACATTCAAGGCTTCTATCAAGACAGGGTAAATGAATGCTCAAAATACAAGAAAAATGTTTAAAGCAATATTGTAGACATTGTGGTCTAACTTTCTTGTATTTCTACTATAATATATGTAGATCAAACTGACATTTATGGACACTGGAAGGGAGACTATTTTGGAAGCTAAGGATTTAATTTGTGGAATAGCTTACAACCCTAAAATCCCTCCTATTGTAGCTGTACTACCACCACAGGTAATGAAAAATGTGATAAATGGTAAATGTAAATCAAACCGTTGATATGAACTGGGACTTTTACTTATCAATGTTATAAAATTGCAGGTTATAAGGTTTCAACTTTATGGGATTCGGTTTTTAAAAAGGCAACTTTGTGATAATATCTATCACAAATATAGAAGAGGAGTAAAATTTAGGGTAAGACTTTATATGGTTCCTTATGTTATATTTTTTCAAAAATTCATTAAATTAATATCAATTTTGTTATGTATTTGTAATAAAGGTTTTAAAAGGCCGGTTTACAAACGGTTTATCAGAAGCTTTAGTGTTTGATCCGTTCGTATCATCTAAGGAGATGGACTCATCCAAATCTCTAAACTTCATCTGGGCGAATTCAGAGTTATAGAGTAGCAAGAAAAATTTCAGTAAACTGTATAGGGATTAATTATTTTTTCAATTATATCCATGTTTAATTATGCTATCAAGTGTTTTAGACATCCTTAAGGAAAAATGACGCGTTGAATTATTGTAAAAACTGTATTAAAGAAGTTTTATATTCGGAATTGATATACATTTTGTAAACTTATTCGCAAAAGTCTGTTAATATGCATGTATGAGTGTATGATGTTAATATTTTTAATTCATGAAATAATTAAGTATTAGCGATTATGTATTTATTAGCATTGAAAGTAAGTAAACCCTATATAACTATACGGTGACATGAGTACATAATGTATGTACGGCACGCTAGAAAGAACTATATATTATGTCAGTACTCTTGAATTAAATAGTTTTTATTCGAAATGAGCCAAATTCATGCCAATTTATTCTACTAATTTTTAACACAACAAAAATTGCCGAAAAAATGTTCCAAACTATTTTTCATTTCATACAAGACGCCTCAATACAAAATCAAATCTAACGAGGTTACACATTATTGCATGCACAGACGTGTCTAAATTAGCTCGTATCAAAAATCATTTCAAGGCGTGAAATAAGAAAAGCAAAGGATTTTGGAATGTTTCGTGGTAAACTTATTTTTAAATGTACAAAATTAAACCATCACTGACACGGACAGTGGTGTCATGAAAAAGAAAACGCTGCAAAGCTTCTTTATTTTTAAAATACAAAAAAATCTGATAAGATCAAGCCAACAAAGTAGTGTATGTACATATATAAATATATAGACATACTTGACTTATAAAAGGATGATTTTTCCCTCTCATGACATAGTTTATTTACAGAAAGTAAAGTAACAATACAACCAAAAAAATTAAGACGTTCATGAAAATTTCTGTTATGTTTAGTGGATGTCAACCGCAGACAGACTTTATGGCAGAGTGTGTGTATGCAAACCAATATTTTTTTGGCACTGATGCTGTTACATTTTCTTCATGTATGTCTTTCTTTGTTACTTGTTGTTATCATTACTGGTGGAATCTTCTGAACACGCTAAAAATCCAATTCCATCAACATCTGCAAGCCGTTCTCAGATAATTTATTTTTCCGTTTCCAAAAAAAAATATTGAATACTGTTCGAGAAGCTCTCAAGGAAGCCACCACCGTCGTAGGATGCACTCTGGCGTGTTTGATTCTCAATGATCCCCGCATGTTTGGAATTGAGAGAGTCTTCTTAGGATTAGGATTATCGTGTGAGTTGCGGTACAGTGCCAAAAATGTGTTACTCTTGTCATTTGCTCTTTTTATTATTTTCATCATCATTTTCTTTTTCCCTAATGAAATCCAGCTTTACATTTAAGCGTTATAAAAAAGATGCATCAGACCGGTTTAAAAAGAAAAGTAAAGAGTTTAATGCATGATGAGTAGATAGCTGTTTGAATAATAAATAACATGTAACATCAGAGACATTTTTTTAATTCCAACAACCGAGAAAAAAGAGTTTAAAACGGTAGGCATTAAAATGTTAAATAATTTGTTTGTTTGTTTTTACAAGGAAACTTTCTTCCGAGATGGCTTGTGTGTGGATCATATATATAAATACTCGTTTTCTACATTTTACAATTACGGTTACACAAGCTTTTACATACAACTTACACACACACACTTTGTCTATTTCCAAGTGGGGTTTCTTCAATCAATCATCAATTTGCGCACATGTTCATTTTATATAGAGCCCAGAGGAGTGTCACTGTATTAACGTTTGGGATCGGAAAATAAGTACAAGCCAGTGAACCGACGATTGAAAAGAACGCAACGGAACGGTGCAGAACGGAGATAAAAACCTGACGCTTATCCGCTCAAATCAGAGAAGAAAAAAAAAGGAATGAGAAAAAGAAATATCTATTCTCGAGCTGATTACTATAAGGTTTGCTCGTAAATTGCTTGCTCGCACAGATTCCGCTGTCAACACGGATACTTTTGTGAGCAACAAGCCAAAAAGCAGAACCAAATGACACTAATATCTCTCCAAAGAGAAGTTCTCTTTAGTTCTCTTTCCTAAAACCGTAATGATGATGATGATATGGATGAGTTTTCGGGGAGACATTTGTTAATCTCGTTTTCTTTTCAACATTTTCTGTCAATCCACTTTTACATAATACTAGATTTCCTTTCATAGCAAATTTGAATCGCATATTTATATATTTATAGGAAGCTATTAATAGTCTTTTGTTTTATATAGTCATTTTTCCGTTATGAATCACTAAAAATGTTTACAGCTGACAGGGTATTTATGAGAAATCATTTTCATTGGGCTTATACAATTATTTTGATGAAGTACGATGATTTTGCAAATTACTAATTATATCATCATTATGAATAAATTTCATTAGAGGCAAGGTTATTGACAGTTGATACTCGTTTTCTTTTCAACATTTTCTGTCAATCCACTTTTACATAATACTAGATTTCCTTTCATAGCAAATTTGAATCGCATAATATTGTACATATTTATAGGAAGTTATTAATAGTACTCCAATGTTTTATACAGTCATTTTTCCGTTATGAATCACTAAAAATGTTTACAGTTGCAAGGCTTTTTATGAGAAATCATTTTTCATTGGGTTTATACAATTATTTTGATGAAGTACGATGATTTTGCAAATTACTAATTATATCATCATTATGAATAAATTTCATTAGAGGCAAGGTTATTGACAGTTGATTATATCGCAACTTAATTGTCAATTAAATTAGGTGCATCAGGTTTAGCATATTTTATGATTTGTAAAGCAATAGATGGTATAAATCAGACAAAAAGTAAATATATAATTACTTGTATACTTTAGGTATTTTATTTATTCATACAAAACTGAAATGTGAGAAAGGAAGATTGAATCTTGTTATCATTACATATAAAACTGTTGTTCATTTTTCTCACTTTTCACAGACAATTTTGTGTTTCGTTCTCTCTTTGTACAAAATTTAGTATGTTACAGTTGTAGCATGTTGGTATTGGTGTAGCATCGTTTTGCGTGTTATGTGTCGTGTAGTGTAATAAAAGTCTTCATAACATTGAGCTCTATATAGCGGAAAGCAATGTAGTGGTAATAAAGGGTTGAGTGGTTTGTTGGTTTTGGAGACTCGGTCGGTTGCTTTTACTTTTGGAAGCCGTTCTCTTTTCTCTCTTTACGATGAACAGAGAAGAAGAAGAGTATGTGTACGTGTGTGTGTGTGTTTTGTTAATGTTGGGTTGAAATGTGCACTTAAATGTGATGTAATGGAGTAATGATTTGGCTTCGGCACAATACCTCGCATTTATGTCAGTCTACCACCACCACCAACCTAATGTACCTCCCATCAGAGTATAAGCTGTAGTAATAGCAAATAATGTCAGTTCTCTATTTTCAAACAGTACACAATGAGATCTCTCACTATTCCATGTAACCCGTTGTAGAAAAAGGAAAAGAGAAATTCCCTATAAAACGTGTTGCTTTACTTTGTTTTGCGAGAGTGTAACTTATACATACCACGGGAAACTTTCATATAGCCATATTTTATAGGTTTTTGGTGTATGTGAAACGAGTGTAATATTCTGTTTCAATTAAGACACGTTTGTATATCGTGTACATATTTACACGGGAAGTGATTATACGGAAAAAAAATATATGGACGCGCCCAACATTTAACTTTTCCATTTCATCTGTTTACACTAGCTCTTTTGACGCTTCAGAGTGGCAAAAGAGATTGTGTAAATTATCTGTTACTTGTAAAATATCTAGGAAAAGTGATGATGCTCATCATGTTCCTTTCCACAACCCCATCATTCCTTTCCAAATCGTTGGAAAATGGGAGGAATGTTCAAAAACACACACGAATTACACTCACAGGAGGGAAATGGAGTGGAGTGAGCGAGTGTGAGGAGGGAAAGTATGAGATTTATGTCGCAGTCCGTTGTTGTTCCGCAATTGAATGTAATCTTACTGCGTACATCACATTGATAAAAATCTGAGCTGGTTGCCCAAATTGCTTTATTATTCCCACTCTGCATTAAAGATCGTAATATACCATCTGAATACTAAAACCGTATTTTTCGAATCCCTTCTTTATGCGGAAACATGATCATTGCTTAATGTTATGCAGCTCTTGTAATTAAGCAAGAATCATAAAGTTTCACAGTAAATATTATCCCTGTACTAAAGTCACTACATTCCAAAACATTGGGGGAAGTAGGTACTCTTATTCTATTTAAACAAAATCTTTTGGGCATATAAAATCAATAGTTGTACGTGTGAATGTAAATGTCGGCAACATTTTCTTGTGTAAAAAATGTTTTGCTAATGTACATAATAGTAAAAAAGTGTTAAATTTTTTTAGCCTCCACTGAAACTTCTCTCTTCAATTCTCTCAAAATATCTCTTCATCTCATCATCGTCATCCCTAAACTCATTTTCATTACAGTCGATGATGATAATGATAACTGTGACAAGCGCCCACGCGTGTGCACATAATAATATATTTATTAAGCTCAACTTGTGTGTACACACGTTATATTATATCTACATCTTTTTTTTGTATACCCATAATTTCCCCCACTTTAATAGACGACGACGTGATGTCTGTCTGCTTTCGTTTTTATGGAAGGATATTATGCCTTTCAACTCAACTTATTTTCTCAACTCTTTTCCCTGCTAAACCATTTTTGCATGAAAAAAGAATTCTATTGAGACGGAGAAGAAAAAAACGAGAGAGATAGGAAAAGATGAGCAAATAGTATTCCCGGAAAAGGCGAATGAAACTCAAGGGAGAAGGATATATAAACCTTATAAAAACTTATCAAAATATCTTCCTCTTATAAAATACCCGCAGTCGTGGAGTCACTCACACGAACATTACATAATATACTTCTAGAGTAGTAGTATGGATGATGGAAAACGACTTCATGGAAGCTGAACGAAAAAAAAGTGGAGATAGAAAAAAGAGAAAATCTAGTTTCATCCTCGAATAAGAAAACTAGAAAAGATGAGAACGACCTTTAATGCTACTTCTTATAAAACTTGCATTCACTCAACCAAAGTATTCATGTAGTAGTAAAGTAAGGCTTCTTCTTCTTTCTCGCTGGATCCAGTAATAGTGCAATCAACTCGTTTTATGTACCATATTGGCAAGTAATATAACACAAACTGCATCGCACACATAAAAATACAGCATTCTATAAGCACCTATATAACAACAACCATAGTCATCTCTTTTCTTTCTCTCTCTCTCTCTGCTTCCTTCCATATCACCGCTCTTATCATTACGCCTATTGATGCTGGAATGGAACTGGAAGTAGATGTTGGAAAAGATGCGTATTATATTATGGTAGTAGTAAAAACTACAATAAGCGGGAAAAGGAGAGAGATGCTAACTGACTTTTTTTCCACTCCTCGACTTTTCGCTTTAGATTCCATTTTATATTCTATTCATTCATTCTCCGGACTGATGGAGCCCCCATAGCGTCGCTCTCTTGATGACTTGCAATGAACCAAAAAATACTGCTGCTACCACCACCACCACCACCGCTTCTTCTCCGAAATAGGTAGAAAAAGTGTCAGAATAAAAGAGTAGGAATTCCATAGCCGAAATTGTAGTAGTTTCCAGAAGAAGAGAAAAAAAACACACCAGAAGGATTTATAAATGGATACATACCTACATTATAACATTCCTGGGTATTATACTTATCCATGCATTCATGGAAAAAAATAGTACACACATCCATACATAATGTATAAAATGCAGGAGGTCGAAGTGGTACTCATATAGATAGACAGAACAAACGATTTCTTCTTATTCGAGCAATGCGGAGTTAGCGGGAGTTGAAGAGTGTGTAGTTGTGCAGGAAGACGACGAGACATTTTTCCATGTAGAAAGAAAAGAGACAGAAATAAGCAAAGGAGTAAACGGAGAAAAAAATAGATGAGGAAAGAAAAAGAAGAAAAAGCGATGAGCATCCGTTTTTTAAGGAAAAAGTCTTCTTTCCTTCTCTCTCTCTTGAAACGTGTAACTACTGGTTGGAAAAGGACATTACACGGGATCAATTCAATGCTCTTCACATCCACATAGGTATATGTATACACAAGTATTATAATTTCTTATAAGAGAAAAAAAAGCTTTCGTAGTACTACCACCACCACCACCTCGACATGCATGCATGCATAGCATATAAAAAATAGTTGTGAGCGAGGAATACGGGAAGTGAGAGAGAGAGAGAGGGACTTCGGTTATTCGGTCGGAGTAGTTGGAGTGGAGAGCAAGATAAATGCAATGGATTCACTAAAGTCATCAGTGAAACTACTTGTCTCCATGCATGCATGGGAGACGTACATATCCACTGCTTTGTGGAGCGAAAAGCGAGTACAAAAAAAGTTTTTCGTTTTTTCTCCTCTTTCCTTATTCTTCAACATCATTGGGAAAGAGAAAAGAGCGAAAGAATCGGTTTGTTGGCTGCAAAGTAAAAATTTTGTCAATTGGGACTCCACGCGGATCTGAAAATATGCTGTCGGGATACATCACAGAAACCAAACCCATTTTCGTTAAGTGAGCCACTTGTAAACCCAGTTCTGTACCTAGCTTGAGGTTCATTCGTGAGCTTACTCAAAGAGAACCGTACATTGGACGGAGATCTTGTTGGGGGACGGCCTTTTTTCGTTATGCCAGAGTTGGTTTTCAGCTACTTTTGCTGCTGTTGGATTGGCTGCGTTAGCCCAACTTCACGTGGTCCACGTGGGTTCTCTGTATATTGTATATGCACGATACACTCAAGACTGCTGCATAAAGCATTTATTAAGAGTTCGTTGAAGGATATTCTTTCTGTGCATTACATGCACATACTTTTTTATATTTGTCGAGAATATAGAAAACCGTTCCCTCATTCACTATAAGAATGGAAATTTAGTATAATAATGAAATAGACCTCTATATAGATATTTTATATATGTATAGCCAAGTTTATACAGCTTTTGCACGTTTATGTAAGCACGCTAACAGCGAAAAAAAGTGTATTGGATGTTGAATGTTTTACGTTTTTTTCGGGAGATAGTGGCAATCAACCAGCCGAGATCCGAATGCCATATTTGGGTAGGGAAATCAGTGGAGAGTATTTGGCTCTGGGATCTTTTGTTGTTGAAAGGGCGAACATTTCTGTCGGCCCCGGTGGCGCGATAAGTACTGGAGGGGATATACCTAAAACATTATTTTATATATTTATAATGTATACATTAGGTATATATTTATATATCTATATTATAGGCTTCACGTAGTTGTTATATATTAAAAAATGTTTCTTTTTTCTAGCTTTTTATACGCTCTTTCCTCCTTGCTCACTCAGTCGCTCTCACATGCTTAACTTAACTTTGGCATGGATGATATGGTGTAATATGATGGTAAGGAAAGGACATTATACTTTGCTCCTTTTATTCGCTCGTCTCTTGGTTTTTTTTCTCTCTCTCTTCTTCTTCCAGTAATATGCCCATTCCTTCTTGCTTGTATGGATGGATGTATGCATGAATAATACATCATTTATAATGCGTCATGTACACATTGCATTGCATACTTTATATGGGCAATATTATAGCTCTCAATGTATATGTGAGAACAAACATAAATGTATATATTTTTTCATTCTTTTTTATTATAAAGCACAAACCCCACATTATATAAACATGCATCATCATCATGTTGTTATTGCTGCCACCACCATACCACCACCACCACTGCTGCTGCTGCTGCTATGCGCTTCATTGTATGCATTCTGAAGATTTTTTTCTATAAAAATTGTCTAGCTGCTGCTGCGTATATAAAGTTATTCCTTTTCTGGGAAATACCACTTCTGTTCTCTATTGTGGATAGATGGCCATCATGCAGTGGCTGAATAGTCTTTTTTTATAAAGAAGTGAAGACGATGCGACTCCAGAGAAGATAGATGTATAAAGTAATATGAGAAACATAAGATCATCATACATTATTTGTATGCAGGCATGTAAAAAAAGAAGTTGAGTGAGTGGAGGAGTTGAGTCCTCCTAATAACGCCGAGTGAGTGAACGAAGCGAAAAGAGAGACCGAGTCTATATTCTACTCTACACAGTTACACAACAAAAACTGGTATATATATTTTTATAGTGTAAACACTTTGACGATGAGGAGGACAACGACAACGGACACACAGAACAACTAACAAACAGACTTTTTTGTATCTACAACTTTTCCTCTATTCTTCTCATCTCACTGCTACTTCTACTAAATATAGCTACATCTCTTCTCGCTTCACTTACTTTTAACTTTTTTCCCCTTTTTCATTCATTCATATAATATTTACTATTATACATACTTCTATCCTACTACCACTTCCACTGGCGCTGCTACTGGAAATATAGAGAGAGATAGAAAAGTGCTACTTCATCGACGCAGCGGTGTGTTGTTAATGATATGTAAAAAAAGAAACAGGTAAAAAGTAATGTAGACAAAATACAAACACGGTTACAGAAGCAGTGTCGTCAATGTAGGTAAACACATTTTTTTCCATCTCACTAACTTTCTTTGTTGATATTGCGTGAAATGTAGTATAATATTGTGTAGGTGGAATAAAATGACGCCATTAGCTCCGGAAGAAAAGTATTCTTTTCCAGATCGTTTTGCACTGCTTTTTTGCAGGTTACTCGTTACCGTAGACCTACATGGTTTTTTGCTTTTACGTGTACCACCACGTGGATTCTAGGTATCATTATTTTTCTTCTGCTTAAAAATATTTTTGGTTTTTTATCTTCCAAGATAAAAAATATGGTAGACAGAGAATAGTAATGAAGATATATGTAAGGTAACAGGATGAAGGTAGTGGTGGTGGGTCTACTAAAGGAACTTGGGAACTTACCCGTGCATTCACATATAAATTTCATCCGCATGCTTGGTTTGCTTAAATTTGAGCTGAGTTGCTGATCCTTTTGTCTTCTCCCCACTCAACTTCCTCCACATTCCACATAGGTACTTAACTACATCCAAACCTCTTGTCTACTCACTAGCCTCTCCACCACAGAGACTCCTCAGCTCGCTCACAATCAACATCCTTTTTTTTCTTAACATTGCATATAAGCCTACAGCATACCACCAACAATGAGATAAGTTAGAAGAGAGAGAGAATGAGCAAGAGATAATGGAAAGTAGAAAAATAGATTAAAGTACACAAATTCCTGTCTTCCCTCGCGTCCCTTTTACCACTTTTGATGATGACCACGATATAACACCACACCACGAGAATCATTCAGAAGCACTATATTGTAATGACAAACAAAGCTTTAACCACATGAGTGTTATGTGGTATTAGCTAGCTTGTGTAAGGAGGAGAGCACTATATAATGGCTGTATGTCATCTACACGTAAAATTTCCCAACGTCAAAATAATGGAAAATGGACTGTGGCTATCAGCGTGAAAAATAGCCTTGTTCATCAAGCTTTTCCTGTTTCTATCTACTTTTCTCTTTTGTGAAAAGTGCATACAGCCAAATATATAATCTTTGTGCCAGGGAAAAACCTAAAATGCGAGGAGGAGGATAAAATGTATTTTGTGTGATGTTGGATTCCATGATTTCTGCTAACCATACATACAACAGCCTACTTATTTTTGAATGTGTAAACACACCATCCAATTTTCAGCACGGCAGCAGGCAGAAGGGTCCTTGTTAATAATATTTGCATGTTTGAGTGACTCCTCTCCTTGTCTTTCTCTCCTTTCTCTTCTGATTTATTCATTCTGGTGGAAAGATTTGGTTTTAGAATAGGGATTCTGCATATCTCTTTGCTATCTTCTATACATATTATATCCAATATACATTCATCTTCATTGGACTGTATGTGGAGTTGTTGGGAAACCCATTCTCAACTGAAATAGGCTGATGATGAGAATATAAATAGTTTATGCACTTATGGTTCTATAGTATGAACATTCAATACTAGAAATGTTTACATATAAGATCAACATGCTCGGGGCCGTGGTGAGAAATGAAGCGATGACACGACGGCACCACTTCTGTAAATAATATGTTTCTCTTCTCTTGCTTCTTTTACTCTTGATGATGATGCTCTCTGACTATGCTGCTGTTGATGATGATCATTATTATAAGTATGCATTAACCGGGAAGCTAACCAGAACACCGAGCAACTATTGGAATAGATGGCAAAGCTATCGGTAGCAAAATGTACCGTGTATATTTTTTACGCAAGTGCAAACAAGTAGCTCTCCACTATGATTACTATATAGTACCGGATAGTATATAAAGTTCTAATAGGGTCATGATAATATAGTGTCCATATGTGTATAATAGAGAGAAGCTTAATTTTATGAACGAGCACACACTCATCATCGTCACATCACTCTTTTCAGAGATCCTTTCTAAACATGCTAATTTTTTGAAAGGTCTATTTGCTAAATGACTCATATATTTTTTTTCTTTTATGATTTAACTGTGAACAGTTTCTCATTCAACCACTGAATAAACCACACATCATAATACAACCAATTTATTCCACCGACTGTTAAAAGCAAACAGAATGCTTTAAAAAGGGAATTAGAATATTTAAATAATACGAAGGATGTCTAGTTCAACTTATCCCCTTCTTTTCAGCAATGATATTATTGAGCTCTTGCTACTTTTATTATTATTATGGGTTTAATTTATTCAGCTTGTTTTACGCAATGCAAACATACAAAATGAATTATTGTAATGGGCTCATTCCTTTCAGATAGGTACGTATATAAAGTACAGTACATCAAGTAATTGACACTTTATACAATTTCCTTTTTTATAAACACTTCGTGTTTTCCTGTCTCTGTGAAGGATTTATCTCTCGGAATTATTTTTTTTTCGCTCTCGTGACGAATTACTTTATGTATGTATGTAATTACATATAGAAAATTGATTAGTAAAGACTACTTATATAGTATTATCTGTATACATCTATATGGAAGTGGTGGGAGTTTAAACGCCAAAAGATTGAGGGCGAAAGCATGAATGGCGACGACGTGAGCCTTTTAAGCCTGCGAGAAAACTCGAAAATTTGATCATGATGATAATGCATTATTCAATAGATTTTTTTGTTATATCAGAGTGTGTACAGGCTGGCAATACGGGATTTATTTCGTGAAATCAGTCAGAGAGGAAATATATGATTCGTGCACGAAGAAAGCAATAAAAAGTTGAGCATATGGTTAGTTTATGGTAAAGCAATTGATGATGATGGAATTATGCATGCTCCAAAGCTCGCTAGAATATGTTACGTTACTACAACACATTTCATAGCATGTATGTATGTATATAAGAGAGAAATAGAAAAAAAGAGGATTCTCTGCGAAATTATAGAAATAGTAAATAAAAAAGACTGTCGTGTTTACTGCTTATTGCTTACACACACAGAGAAATAATATGCTTCTCTGTTGCTGTCATCTGCAGGCTTTGTTGATGAGGAGGAGGAAGAGCTTTATTATTTTGCTAGCTTAGCGACTACACACAAATCGTCATCGTCATTATCAGAAAGTAGCAAACAAT
>JAHZMV010001938.1:0-11963 GCA_027743765.1 Coecobrya sp. COE2
AGACATTTAATGTCTTATGGCTTACGTAGAAAACCACATAATGCACATGTATTAATCCAGTCAGTACCTAAGACCGTGTGTACAATAATGAATAATGTCTCCTTGTTGTGCTGTATGAAATATATCCACAAACTGAACAGTAAGAAAATTATTTTGTGTCACTTGTTTTCAAGTACATATTTGCTTTACGCAAGTATGAAAATTTACCAACTGTGTTCTTAATATTTGCAAAATGTAGCATAAAAATATCTTATTAAAATATCCAAAAATTATTTTAAAAAATCAAAGTTAAATTCATACCGCATTTATTAAACGCGCACACAGGGTAAGACAAGCTGCTACTTTGTAAAAGATTAATTTTTGTCACTTTTGGAGTAAAGCCAACACAATGCAAATGTCCTTAGGCGGCTAAGCAAATTATCGCTGTCATTATCATTGTTATTACGTAGGGATTCACAAGAAGGATATCACATTCTCTTTGTAAATACAAATTGTGTGTAAGAATAGCACGGGACAAAATTTAAACAGCAGCAGTCCTAAAGGAAGCTGTGTACAAAGTGTAGAAATGCTGGAGAATGGGTTTCCTTACAGATTGTTGCAGTAATGGTGAGTACATCAACCCATTTCATTCTGAAAAGTATGACTTTGTGCTTGCATCTATGCAACTTTATAAGCCCAACACAGACAGATAAAACCGGAAGTCATGATAATAGCGTGGACCTGAAATATGCATTTATATAATAGGTATGCATTTTATTTACTTGATGCTATCTGGAGTTATAACATACCTACATATAATTTGAATGCATTTATGAATAAGAATTTAATGCCTGCTCGATTTTTGGTCTCCTTTTTTCGAATGAAATACCAAAATATCTACACTTTTTCGTCCGGGTGGTCATTACGTCTACACTAGTGAGCAAGTGCATTGCCGTATCATCATCACTGCATGCATGCATCACAGATCTGTAAAAAGTTGGATTCTACATGCATTTTAAAAAGTTTTGTTGAGGATTCTGTTTTCTTGCTTACTATTACGGCATGGCCAGTCTCCGTCTAATTTTGCTGAATCATTCAATTCAAGAATAAAAAGAATGAAAAGTGTCTGCCTACTATGTAGTGGCACGTCTTTCAGTGTCCATTCTTAAATTCAACAAGATATGTATACATATATACATTTACGAATAACTATTTCGTCAATAGTTGGTAGTTCCACCGAATCGTTGTTAAAGATGAATTTGTGTAACGTATACTATACCTACCTAACACAGAAATTGTTCATTCAACATTTGTATGCTTTTCCAAATTCAAGTTTTTTCTTCATTTAGCAGCAACGGGCTAAAACAATGCTTTGCTTCTCACCTGTCGTTGTTTTAAAACATTATGCCTCAACATAAACTGTATGTAAAATGATGCCTATGTTAAATATAATCTACGTATTTTATTTTCCCCCTACTCACCACTAAAAATTTCTTCTTAAACTTAACCAATGTGTTTTCTTGGGATTGGAACGCGAGAAAGAAAAAAAGTTGACATTTTTAAACCGGCGAATATTTTTTCAACGGATCTGACGAAATGCCGTTTTTTGGTAGAATTTTTAACGATAATCCTAATGTGCATAATATTATATTATGGAGTACAGCAGACTGTTAGTTACAATTCTTATAAGTAAAGTGTAATCCTGGCAGATTGTACAATGAATGAATGGGATTGATTCAATTGTGAATTTTCACGGTGAATCGATTGACGCTGGTTTGATTTGATCAGATCAGATAAAAAAAGCTACATCAAAAGATAGATCAGTATCGGCATATCAAGAGGAAAAAGTCGAGAATAAAGAATGAAAATTAAGGAAGAAGAGTGGAGCCAAAATGTGCATACTATCTATCTATATATATCTTATTTTATTTTTGGTAAATTTAGTATATATGTATGTATAATATAAAAATGAATGAACAACACTTTTTTACCTCAATTTGTAGATACATATGTACACATACATACATACATTATGATTTGGTTTTTCTTTAGTAATCTGTAGAAAAAAATTTTAGAATCTAAAAAAGAAAACTTTTCCCACGATCAGTAGAGTTGAGTCAGTAGCAGATCAAATCAAATCAAAAGTCATCACATCAAACACACACACATCATCACAAATCATCTCATCATCAATCTCACCAGCAGGACTGATAATGATAATAATGATGATGATAATGGTAATATATTATTGTGTGATGTACTGTTTTGTGTAGACCGATATTCAGACGAAAAGAATGAGAAGCTATAATGATGTGGAAGATAATGATGAGTAAGTGGCAGCAGAGGAGTATGTAGTAGCAATGAAGCTAGCTATTTTTACTTTGAAAAATTTATTTTCGCCAATAAAAAAAGAAGTCAAGGGAATTGAGAATTAGTGTGAAAACTGTGGATTTTCATGTACTGCTACCAAAAACCAAAAACTCTGTTGCACTTATAACTCATTTGTATGTGCTACTACTATATACTACGCATATTGTGTTAATAATATGTGATGTGTCATCATCAACCCAGCTTTACCACCACCATCGTCGTCGTATCATCAACACAATCATTTGATTTTGTTGTACCAACATGGTCGTGTTACGCGATATATCGGCATCATCGATCGATCTCTGCACACAGCATCATCGTCGCAAAATGTACATTTAGAGGGAAAAAATTAAGGCCATACATGTTTATACTCTGCAAAAGATTGAGACGAGATGGAAAATTTATTTTATATGTATCCACCTATTTATGTAGATGTGTTAGAGAGAGGCAAGCCCATTCATGACAACGCAAGCATTATCGTTTCTTTTTCATGATTGCCCACAAAAGCCAAAGAGGTTCTCACGTCTTTAGTCTCTTTTTCAGAATGCAGATCTTCTTTCCAAAAATAATTCAAAGTGTGCCAAGCTCATAATATGTAATATTGAATTGCTATAATGGATTACTATATTGATACCTATGAGTGTACTTGTACCCTAACATTTTTGATATCATTGACATATGATCGATGGAGTTGTTAAATAACTGCAGAGGCAGTGAATATTATGGTAGAAAATTATAGTTAATAATTATTGGACGTAAATATGTTTACTCTCAGTATTTCTTAGAAGTAAATTATTGAAGGAAATATGAAATGAATAATATTCTGATTTGTAAATGGTGAAAAAAATACATGCATTTTACTTTTCTTGTTCTGCAAGAGTCTTAGAACATTTAACTTCCTCTGTGTTTTTGCATTGTCTTTGACTTTTGTAAGATTTGCCCAATTTATCTGAATTGTAAATGGTCAAAAAATACATGCATTTTACTTTTCTTGTTCTGCAAGAGTCTTAGAACATTTAACTTCCTCTGTGTTTTTGCATTGTCTTTGACTTTTGTAAGATTTGCCCAATTTGACAAACGAAGGTGTACGTGAAGAGAGAAACACGATGAGACATTTATCACGACAAGTACATGATGATGAGTGCAGAGCCGACCAAGTCATTTTTACATTACTTACACACAAGCCAAAATAGAGGACACTTTTTTATGTCATGATGAGAATGATGACGAGAAAATGACGACAAAAAGTAAAAAATAAGGATTTGTAATGTCTTACCGATTATGTTAGTATGTGCATACCTACAATACATAATAGGTTTATACTTGCCATGTTCTGAAGCAAATCAAAAGTATGAGACGATTGTTGTTTATGATGGCTGCATACACTGTACCGATCTCTCTGATGATGCTGAGAGACCGGATATTCAAAAGCCGAAAAAATTGGATGTTGTTGATGATAATACTGCTTGTAATGATGATCATGATGATGACGATGTTGCCAATCTTTCCCAACAAAGTACTGCATATGTAGCTATAATGTACAGTAGAAAGCGCAGAAACAAAAAAACGCCATGATTCCAGAATTATGTATAGTTAGGCATGGAACGTTACATTATACATTAGGAGCAGCAATATGCCATTCCTCGGAACGATTTATCGTGATACTGGAATTGAAATCTTCCCCGAAGCTATTTTACTATCACACACTATTTTTATATTACACCTACTCATACACACACAAACAAGTGAAGTGCTGCTGAGCATAAAAATGAATATTGTCCAAAACTACCCTAAAGTGTATACGACAGTGCATTAAATTCATTTATTGCATCTTTCATAGCGCTACACTTGTATATTTATTCACTCTTACGAGACAAAAAAACATCAACCCAGCATGTAAAATGATAATATGTAACGAGCTGTAAAAAATGTGGCAGTAGTGGTGGTGGCGGTGGTGAATTCTATAATACTTCTTCTTTCTATGAAATAGATTCACAGTCAAAGTCAACATATTACTACATGCATGAATAGGGAATACATTAGACGGGTATGTGGTTTCCGGTCACTGGTCCAAAAAAACAACACTCGCTCTCGCCGTCGTCGACGACGACGACAAACTACCACCACCACACTGTTTAATACTTATAAATATGTATGTATGTACCACGTATGAAAATGTTTCACGAAATGCCAGCAGGTACAAAATACACAGAAATAAAAAATAATCTTCTTTTCCACAAAGCATCACAAGCAGTGCTATTCAATCTTTTACTGGCGAATTTAAGTCAATCATTTTTTCGCTTATTGCAGGTTTCCTATATACTTTGCTACGATTTTTCATTAACACCTCATTGCATTGAGGGACAGGGTAAGATGTAATAATTATGCAAATAACATGTCTATGTAAAAGTACAAGTTTTCGACATTTTTTTTCTTTCCTGAAAAATATACTTAGAACATGTCCATGTCCATCAGTCCAGTATAATATTGAATAAGTACGCCTGAACAGTTTTGTGTCTTATCTTTATTATTTTAATGTATCTCCAGCACAATTAAATTACTAATACCAGAAAGCATACTATGTACTAGTCCACTACCACCATCGCAGCTATCATCATCACCGGATGAACAGTTTTCAAGCAAACATGATTGAGATTCTTATCCAGATTGCAAAATTATGCGTGGCAGAATAAAAAACGGTGGGAACTAAAACAACAACTCTGGCAGTTTACCCATATCAGAATTTATACAGGCACAAAAATTGTTGACGGTTGATTAGAGCGGAAGGTCGGTTGTTTTGTTTGCTGCTGGAGTTAAGTAAATTTGATAAAAGTTGCATGAACAATGACTACATGTTGGAGAAATATGTACGTATAAAAATTATATTATGTACCTTCTTACGTCTTACGAGGAATTGTGCTGTTGTTGCTGATTAATGAACAAGAAAATAAGAGGAGGAAGCAAAGTGTTATGATGATTGTTGTCGATGCTGTTGCTGTTATTTCTCTTGTTTCTTGAACCATTTGTCGGTTTATCTCTTTACTCTAACTTTACACGTAATGTGTACCGTGGAAAACTGAGTCAGTGGGGAATTGTGAGAGAGTATAATATGAGCTTGTTGTCGTTGGAGTAGTAATTCGTCTCATAAGACAAAGGTATTTTGCTACATATTTACATGCATGCACCCCCACCACTACCAGCACAACCACTTGACTTGATTGTGCATTTATATATGAATATCACGACTACGGTGAGTATTGTGGAGGAGGACAGGAATACTATTTCCGGTTGGATGAGAACAGCCTGGGAAAAATCGCTTGTCTGTTGCTGCTGATAAATGTATTTATACTATAAAAAAGGCAAAATGCCGGCACACACTGCGGCTGGACATGCATGAATGTAGTCAAACGCCCCAGAAAAAATAAATAAAATATACATACATATATAAATAAGCTTACATAATGCCCTATTCTCTTCAACTTTCCACCCTCACTCTCGTCTCTGTCTCTACGTCTCAAAATATGTAATAAATTTCGCCTGAGATTATCATTTAACAAAGTGGCCCTAGTCAACCGTTGAAATTTCAGCCAAGAGAAATAAACGTTATGCAATAATAATAAAAATCCATGCATGTGTGTGTAGATGCTATGTATGTATTCATTATTCTCATTACAATGAGGAAGGATAACAAGTGCAACGAAAAAAAAAATAAGTTGATGGTGGTGGCATGGAGTGGGTAGTAGTGTGCACGAGTATTGTTGCATTTTGATTGTTGCTGATGATGTGATGTTGTCGTTGTCGTAATAATAATTAAATTTCGCCTGAGATTATCATTTAACAAAGTGGCCCTAGTCAACCGTTGAAATTTCAGCCAAGAGAAATAAAGGTAACGTTATGCAATAATAAAAAAATCCATGCATGTGTGTGTAGATGCTATGTATGTATTCATGATGCTCATTACAATGAGGAAGGATAACAAGTGCAACGAAAAAAATAATAAGTTGATGGTGGTGGCATGGAGTGGGTAGTAGTGTGCACGAGTATTGTTGCATTTTGATTGTTGCTGATGATGTGATGTTGTCGTTGTCGTAATAATAATTATTGCTGTTGCAGTGAGTTCTAGTCAAGTGGAGTGAGTGGAACAACCTGTTGTTGTTTTGTTACTTTTTTTAGCGTTCAGTGTAAATGGACGCGCCAAGTGGAATATTATGGAACGTTAAAAAATATTGAACGCAACGAAAAAAGGGGAGCAGAATGAAAATGATGACAAAATAAATATTACTATGCAGAGAGAAGATATATATCCTGTGTGGTGGCTTGCTGGCTCCCTGGAAGAGAGGAGATAGGGAACAACGCCCTTTTGCGTAGTATAATATGTACATATATAGTGGAGCGTTTTGTGCCATGATGCCATAATAAACTCTCAGTTCATTTCCTTTCTCTCTGCGATTTGAGTAGTAGGAGGATGTTTTTATGTTATATTTCGGTATATACATATAATAATGAACTATAGATGAGTTTCTTTTTCTGTAAAAAATCATTTTAGAAGCAATAAGAGCGGGCAGACCCGCCAGCTTGGTAAAAGCAGTTTTGATTTGGCATGCTTCCTTTTCCCGTTTTTATAAAGCAATTTATTTACAATTTATATTACAACGAGTAAAAAAACAAAACAAAAAAGGGTTAGATTTTAGAAATGAAGAAGCGAAAAAATTATGGCTTAAACATATTGGTAAAGAAGGAGAGTAGTATATGCACTACTGATAGAAATTTTCATGCAAGATATACAGAGTACATATGCATGCATTAAAGTGACATGAAGAAAACATGAAGAGTAAACTGTAAAATAAAACGAAGGGGTGAAATATGGAAACTGGGAAGAAAGAAAGAACAATTGATTTTTTTCTACTTACGCTTCTTATTCTTTGAGGAGCCATCGTCCATGGGAATAGTTTGAAGAATGGGTTGACCTGACCCGGGATCTGAAGATCCACCTCCAAGTCCAGTCTCTGGTCCACCACCACCTAGCACGACCACTTGTTGCTGATCCATGCTTATCATTTTGATAAGATTTGTTTTGTTTTTTCAAACAACGAAAATATTTTCAAGTCTTTTATATAGCGTCTATGTTAATGATATCACTTATCGTTGTGTTTGTATTTATAACAAAAATATAGCGTCTATGTTAATGATATCACTTATCGTTGTGTTTGTATTTTATAGCAAAAATGTAATAGTCTGAACGTTCACTTGGCAGTCGTCATCAATCATGATTGCATTTATTACTTCTCGTTGCATTGTTATCCGGAGGATTGGTACAGTCTGTAAATATATAATTGAAAAGAAAAAACAAAAGGAATTAGTTGATTAGTGATTATATGTTTGCAACATTGACTTATCATACGCATCGATGCATTCCGTCGCTAATGTCATTTCTCAATAGCATGTCTTATAACAATTTTCGTGGTGGTACAAATATCCTTCATTCATTTCATCCCCTTCTGAAAAGTATCGCATTACCATACCAGCTTCTTATAAAACGTATGTATATTATATGCATTTTTTCACTGTACTAGTATGAATGACATGTTCAGTCTCATTCCACTAATTTGCCTTTACCCATCCTCTCTTGTTCTTGTGATCTGACCGATTTGTCACGGCTGAGTAGTAACAAAACTTTTTTCGAAGCATATCACATCGCCATTATAATCCTGAACATCATGTCATGTCTTATAGATTTTCCTCCGATGAGCATTATCCGGTCCTCTTCTCTTGTTCTTTTTATACTTGACTAGTTACACAAAGTTACGTTCTGTGTATCCTCTACAAACAATGCCAATACTAAATCAATACAACAACATGCATTTTAGAATTCATTGACAGATGCACATGGCAGTTTACAAAGCTTCTCTGTACACTCTTGCTTGCTGTAACTCTAACGTTACACTTTGCTAACATTTTTTGTCGAACCGTGAAGAAGAAAAAGAAGAAGGGTAAATGCCTACACATTGTATGTATATGTATGTATATTACAATGCATATAAAGTGTTGACATGATAGTGGCGATGATGACGACAAGTTCCACGGAAGTAAATTCAGAGCAGCAGCAAAAAGAATATAGATTGTGGATGAGTAGACACATCAAAAAATAAACAAAAACAGGTAGGAAATAGCTGCTTATATTTATGCGTATGGACAGGTGTGTAGTATATTATGTAGTAGAATGCATGTAGTATTATGTATTCACTTTTGTCATGTCACATTGATCAATATCGTGATGATCATGTTGGCTGATGAATAAGAATGTCAAAAACTGCAAAACAGCAAATGTCCCGTTGCTGACGAGAAGAGACAGAGGGACTCTGATTTTATATGCTTTTTATCCCTCATTCATTCTATACAGTAAAAAATATACTGTGTTGATTGTTACTTAATAATGTACTCATAGTAAAATTCGTTCCATAACTGTCTTAATTCCTCTTGTCTGTTTAAATACTCTTTAGGCACACAATTATGCATGTTGCTGTAACATTTTTTTGTTGACAAGTTTATTTTTGTCGTAGTCGCTACCTGCCTATCTGGTCAAGTGCCTTTGTGTCTAAAAAAGACAACTCTCGCTGTTTAGTATGAGCTTGTGTGCTTATGGTCAGCCTTTTTTTTATTGACAATGTAAAACCCTAGCGAGTCGACTTAAGCATGAATCATCAACATCACATAATAATATATCATATCATCCACATTACTGGTCTCATGTCGTATCAAAACGTAATATTGTTTGTTATTATCATTACGCATCTTTCTGTTCATTTTTTTCATAGGGAAAACCAAAAATGAGAAACCTAACCAAACCACCAACCAAGTTTTTACTTTTTTATCGAGTTCCTTATTACCTCTATGAGTAGAGTTCTTTTTTTAAAAAATCCTTTTACCGTACACATACATTGTACGTGCTTAATACTACTACTTGTAGGTAACGTACCTGACTTTGTGTACACAATGATGACACAATATGATGTGACTTTGAGGCTTTATTTTATAAAAAAACCAAAATCTACAGGCAGATTCGGTGATGATTACTGATATGATACTTGCTCAAGAATAAATATTCTAGAACAGAAAATGACAGGAAAGAAGAAAGCTCAGATGATATCTATCTATACTACATGTTACACTATTTGTGACAGGTATTATTGAAAAACGAAAAACAAATTAAAATATGATCTGCACTGCCTACTTGACGTGAATGCAATGCTGATATACAGATCATGTTCTGATCTATATACTGTATATAAAAGAGTAGCAATTGAAGTTCAAGTTTGCTTGTTTTGTGACATAACAAAGTGTGCATTACATACTCCTGCCCCTGCCTATACAGAGAAGTACGTGATGTGTGAAAAGTTGTGATGGATTTTTATGACGAACTTGAATGCATCATAATACAAGATTTAAATTACAAAACCAAACATAGGATATTTATCTGCACTTCATGATCATGACAAGAAGCTACTTGTATTAAAGATAGTTTAGTTATCATAACAAAGTTTAAGGGTTAATATACTGACTGGAATGTTGGATGTTTCCTATAACCCTTTGTTTCTACTTTTTCACAAAAATGCTCACCTGTCGTACTATCGTTAGGTCCAGTTACCTCATATACTATTTCAATTATGATAATAGCATATATTTTGTACACGGATTTGCATGATTAGCGAAATTCACTCATTTTGACTACTTTAAGGAGCCTAAACTAATAAAAGAGAATAATGTTCATCTTCATTACAGTCACAATCAAGTTGTACAAAAGCAACATCATGGAAGAGTGTTGTGTGAAAAATAAATTGTTTTCATTATTATTACGTATTACATAATAAATGAAAACATGAATTCTCATGTTCTCACTGAGCGCCTTATTCTCTTACTATTCATTCAAATCTGTGTCTAGTTACTGCAATGACTGTCTACTATCAAACTTTTATACTCATGCAGAGATATGTACAGCAACTTAAGCAGCAGTGTTGCTGTTTTTTCCATTTCTTGCCATATGTCGTCGATTCGCCGATTTAAGAAATTTTTTAACCAGTATATATCTATCACTCTAGCTATATATGTCTGCCTCGCTTTGTGGCTATTTATACATTCATAATGCTCCTCAGCAGCCGACATATGAGGTGGTGGCGATGAATCAAAAGGATGGAGAATTTCATTCCATTTCTCTGTGTGACTCTCTTTCTACGGATTATATAGGATGGACCTGTCTCACTACACACTGCATGTAAACTGTGTATTTACGGAAGAAAATGAATGAGCGTGTTTGTTCTTTTTCCTTCTCGGAGAAGTTGGAGAGAGTGATCACTATCATCAACACCAACACCACCACAAAACATACACGCCAACCAACTCTTAATAATTTAGCCCGTTTCACGTATATTCCTTGGTTTGGACAGTTTTACACGATATTATTATGCATTTCTCATAGCTATCGTGAAAATGTAAAGTAGAAGTGGCACTGGCACTGCTACTATTACAAGTGACGATGATGATATTACTGGTAATGATATAAAAAAATACGGTACACAGGAGCATCATCGCAGTCATGATTATCATCATCACCGCCACCACCACCAACAAACAAACAGTAGAGCCCCTAAAGAATTCAAGCGTCAGATGGTTTCAATTTGTTACTTGTTCAGTCTGTCTCTCTTTTTCCTGAGATTCATCTTTTCCTTTCTTTTCAATGCACTCATTTACACAGAAAGATAAATACACACACAGAAAGAGAGGTAAAAGGATTTCAGCAGACGGACAAGCATTTTCATGCTCGTGTAATACCCAAAATACCAACTATGAAAAAGGGTAGCATAGCAGAATAGAAACCAAGAATATCATGAAAAATCAATGTCAACGACTTATTTCCATTTCACCACCATCAAACCATGCATACTTATACTTTTTACCAGAAAAAAAAATGCTACCAGTAATGCAACATTTATATACTTATTTATGGATTATAATCTGCTCATTACTGAGTACTTACTCTACCTACCAATGTAATGTATTACGCTACAATACAACATTTTCGCACTTTTGCATGTCACACGATTTGCTATTATGTGGATTGCTCTACGCTAACAAAAACTGCATTTTTTCTATGTAAGTATGTTATAATAAATGCACTGGAACAAGTGTAATTGTTGATTATATTGATAAGAAATGCACTAGAATTTTGAATGAATCGTTTTTTTTTTAAAGAATTTTTTCCTACCTGCAATATTTATTCAGTTTCCATTTTTCATTGTTTCATTTTCATTGCATCACGTGTCATTGAAGCAAATTTATTGCAAGTCTTATTAACAACTTGTGAGTGTGTAGGTGTTTCACTAAACAAAACAAACTGTTTAATTGAACTTGAAGAAAATAAATTTTCTTGCTGATTTTTCTGATAAATATTAACTTATTAACTTTTCCACCATAAATCCGTGTCACTTTCTTTGGGTTTGTAAATTATTGAGTTGTGTGGTAACTTTGTTTTCAAGTGTAAATCTTTGGCTTTGTTTTTCACTTTAAAATCGGAGAAATAATATATCTGTAAATATTTAATTTCAGTTGCAGGATATATT